>VUQS01029619.1:0-16712 GCA_015108495.1 Heterochromis multidens | reverse complement strand
AAACCCCTTTTTTTTTTTATAAAATTTTTTTTAAATTTTTTCTTTTTCTTTTTTTTTTTTTTTTTTTTTTTTTTTTTTGTTGTTTTTTTTTTTTTTTTTTTTTTTTTTTTTTTTTTTTTTAAACCCGAATGTGAGCGAGCGATGGGTGGATCAGACTATGAAACTGAGGACACTGTACACTCATTAGCTAATGATTTGTGATTGATAAGTAATTAGCTATTGAGCTTACTTATGACTCTAATTGGGACCATAATTTACAAAATTAACATCATGTTTTATTTAATATGACTTAAAACAAATGATTGAGCTCTTAAAGTAATCTGGAGACTGTTTACTAAGGTCAGAGTGAGGGAGTAGAGGGCCATTTTCCTATAGTTTTCTATACATCCGGATGTATCTTTGCATGCAGTGGAGTTGCACCTGCTGACCATTCAGAAGAATTCAGGTTTAAGGCAACCTCCAGAATATTCAGAAACTATGTCCGTATTTTATACTATCTATGAAATATGCATTAGTAAATAGGTAAAAGGCACTTGTAAGTCCTTAGGAGATGCCTTTTAAAATATATTAGGTGGTAATAATACAAAGTGCTACAAGTAGTGCTATAAACATAGATTTTAAGGCATTCAAAAGTACTTAAAAACATTGTTAACAGTAGACTATTTGAGACAATTTATAGAAGCAAAGAGTGTCTTGTAATTGTTTAATAGCATTATTATGCCATTGTTACACCTTTAATAAAATTTTTTGGTTGCTTTTTTTAAGATTAATATATACCCTGAGCAGTTAACGACCACTCGTTAACATACTTCTTTATGCAGCTCCTATTCTTATAATAATAAGCTTCTTATAAGGACTTACAGGGGGATAAATACTAATTAAGTAATGCTTATTCCAGTGACTTTAATTTAAAACATTATCATTCATATTTTAAATACTATACGCATAGAAATGTAGCATATTTGGTTGAAAGATAATTTCATTTCACAAATACTGTATTATTTTTCGTAGGACAACATGCAGGGATGTCTGTCTTTCTGGTGAGTTCATTCATATTTGTATGTGCTTGTTATATTCCGCACCATGCCTCACAAATGTATTGCTCACATGTGTACTCACAGCTGAGTGTGTACACAAAAACCTATAACAATGAAGCACTTAAAATCGGCAGAACATCTAATCTAATGTTCCATATTTGTGCTCTTTCCACTTAGTACTGGAAAATCCTGTTCAAGGTCGCATAAATATGCAAACTGAAAACATGAAGAGAACATGAAGTACAGAGTTGACATTAATATGCATATAGAGAGCTCATCACTTTAGTATAAAAAGCCACTGATGTTGTTGTGACTTTTATAATGTAAAAAAATCAACTCCAAGTACAACAAACAAGCTCATATTAATTATCCTGCAAGTCCATGAGGTGATTAGGTGTCTAGGATGTTCTGAAGCATTGAGCAACCTTGTGCAGCACTCATTTCAAGTGCAATTAATTAAACACAGACACAATAATGATATGTGCTCATTCACCAAAAAACTGGCAGCGTGACAGTTAATGAAGATAACCCACGGGTTCTGACGAATAAGCAAGGTAATTATATAGCTGTATTCAGTGTGATTAGCTGTAGCATACCGAGGTCAGGGAGGGGACACACACGCACACACATGTGTTTTTTCACCGTTGCAGAGGGACTGTTAGCAAAGAGAAGCAGGATGGCTCCAATCCTCTTTCCCGGTCCCCTAAGGTCCCATGTTATTTTAATGTTTCCCATCTGACGTCGGCCATGCATGTCTGGTTCTGTTAGTTAGCAGCACAGGGGAGGCAGCGTAGCCAGTCTGTCTCCTGCGTTCTCTCGTGCGAGTGTGTATGGCGTGTTTTTAAGTACGACAGATGAGGGGATGCAGTGCGCTATCTAGGTTATCTATTTAGACTGCTTGTTTAGTTGCAGAAGAGCCTTAAGGGCCGTGATTATGAGTCACAATGCACGGGTTTAAGTCTTTGCCTTTTGTTGGTTTTGTGGTGTCGATATAAATAATTGGAACAGCTACATTGTTCATTGATCACCAGGGATATACAACACCTTGCAACTTTGCAAGAAATGACACTTTTAATGTTTTTTTTGTTTTTTTTTTACAGTGATATCAGTATTTGTAAGATGCCAGGATTGTTTTAAATAAGTACACATCATGGCAGCTGCACTCTTAGTATATCCGCTCATGTCCTAAATATTCTTTGTTGAGGGGATTAGAGTGTATAGAGCAGATTTTGGCAAAGACATTCTTTGTAAATAGTTAAATAGAGTCACAGTTTATTGACATTTATTTTAAAATCCTGCATTAGGTAATGGGTTGCACGTCATTGCTTAGCCAATAGAGGCACCAAGAGGATGCTGCCATCATTATATCAGCTTCACAAATAATACATTTCATGTTCAAACACTCAGTAAATAACATCCCCATAGGGGTGCTACATTCAAAGCGCCAGCTGAAACTTCAATGAGATCAAAGAGCAAGCATTTGCTTTACAGCCCAATTACACAGCAAAGGTAAAAACTGTCCAATAAAAACTTTCCGCATGTCTGAAAAACATGTATGCCAAAAAGCAAAAGTATATCCAAATATGTCGGTATTTAATTGGTTTATAACTTTATCCCTCAGCATTTGATGAAAAGAACGGGCTGCCAATACAGGTACTGGATTTTAATCTTTCATCTGTGGAGGAAAGAAAGCTAAAAATGTCATGTTGCTCCCGGCACTTCTTTAATAATTGTGCTTCAACATACTTCTTTTCTATCATTCATTCACTCTATTGCTGCATATCCACAGAGGCTTAAATATTTTATTCTTTCAAAAGAAGTCTGGAGATGCAAAATAAGAATTGTGCAAACATAAAAGGGAATGGTTTTTAAAAAGTTCAGTGAGACAAAGAGCTGCCTCATTTATTTGCTCAAACAGTCCTCACTTATACATATTTGCTTAAAGCAACTCCAAAGCAAACTCCACCTAGAATTTTTGTTTTGTGTGCTACTCTGAATGCACCACATCTTCTCAACTACCCATTCATCATAGTTTTTTGAGCCACTGCTAAATGCCCAAGGTTGACTTTAACAGAAGCCGTTTGCTGTCATTTATTGCTTTTATTGTGTTTACAGGCTTCGAAAAATGTAAGTAAGATAATCACATTGGATATGCAGTTTCACTGTCCTTTGAGTGCCACCTTCTGAGACAGAATAATTGAAGCTTTATTTGACATCAAGTTGTCATTTAACAGCATCCCTGTTGTCATGAACAAACCACAGAGTAGTTTAAATCTAAAAGACAAGAAAGAAATGCCAGTAATGGCTTTCTGCCATGTTTTTATTGACATAAAAATACCATGCAATCTGTTCCAGCTGGCACACACAGCAAAGCCCAATTTTAAATAAATAAAACAACATTTTTCTAATGTAATTCTTGGTGACTTGATGTTGACTTTGGGCTGCTTTAAAACTACCGGTGCATTGTTGCTGTTTAAACACACTGTGTTACTAATTTAGTCCATAGTTGTGAGAATAGTTTCGGTGCTTTGCATGCACCTAAGCTACAGTTAAGCTTGCGCACAAAGGTGTCACACTTCAAATGTGTTATCAGGTATCAGCATCTGTCGTTATCACACCTCATGCTTTGCCAAACAGCTTGAGACCTCTACAAGACAAAACAGGAATCCACTGTGGTTTTACACCTTTATATGGTAAATGAGATGTCTGAAATGTTGTTACTGTAGCTCTTGTTAAGGATCTCGATGCCAGTCAATATATTGTTTGAGGTGTTGCTGTTCTTGTTAAGGATCCCATGTGAAAAAAAACTTTGTTGTTGTTCACCTTTTCCACTGAGTGTCCCATTTGCACCAACCACCCTTACTCAGTGACATCAAAAGTTAGTGTAATGCCTCCTAGCTGTGCCTCACGTACAGGCTCCCACCACCACCTCACGTCTGTGCCGAGCTCAGCATTCGAACAGCATCGGACCCCTCCAGCTGTGATATTTTATTCAGCAGAAACTGCCTGGTTTGAATTCCCAATCCTCTTAAGCGGGAATATTGCCACCACAGGTAGCTATTGCCTCTCAGCATCCTTGAAAAAATACTGTATACTTTATCTACAACATGAAGCTCTTCTAACATGTCAGATGTGTACAGTTTTTGACTCTCAAATAGAGGTTTAGGAAGCATTTATCATGATATACAGTAGTCAGTGCACACATAAGACTACTAAGTCAGTCAGAGTAAAACAACTGTTTCTTTGTCCTTAAATGAGCAAGTAGAGGTTTCTCAGGCATCTGATTAGGTTGCCCCTCTGGACATTTCCAAGACACTCTCAACTGGGACAGAGTCATAAGACAGGAATTACACTCTGTGGACAGATGTATTGGGCCAACCCTCTTAATCTTTGCATTCAGGTGTTTTCAGTCCTATTGTCACAGGTGTATAAAATCAAGCACCTAGCCATGCAGTCTGCCTTTACAAACATTTGTGAAAGAATGGGTCATTCTAAAGATCTCACTGAATTTGAGCGTGGTACTGTAACAGGATGCCAGCGTTGCAACAAGTCAGTTTGTGAAATTTCTTCCCTCCTAGATATTCCACGAGCTCTAAGTGGTATTATTGCAAAGTGGAACCACAGCAGTGGTAGATGACACAAACTTACAGAGCGCGGTTTCTGAGTGCTAAGGTGCATAGTGCATAAAAGTTGCCAAAGCTCTGCTGACTTAAAGCTCCCAGTGCACAGTTTTTGATGGCATGGGTTTCCATGGCCGAGCAGATCCTGCACAGATCCCGTAGGTGTAATATGTAAGTGGCCCAGGACTTTTGTCCATATACAGTAGTGTGTCTCCAGAGTGCCACAGGATCCCTTAGTGACATGTAGACATCCTTTAGTCTTATGCCACTGCAGTCCTGACTCAGAAAAAACTGCAGTAGATAGATGGATAAACATAGAAGATTGATAATTAGATGAATTTTGATAAAAGAGCTGAGCAATAATAAGAAGAACAGTCTGAGGCTGCATGTCTCCACCAAGGCAACATGCACGAATTGTTTACCTGGATCCAGAAGGATATCTGGATCTGAATTACTTTGTAATATTTTCTTACACATCAAGACGATGCCTCCCAAATTTTCAGCTTTTAGTTTGATATGTATCACTGAAGACCCAAAATCTCCAATATTGCTCTCTCTCAAACTGGTAAAGAATCTTTCCTAAAACTCCTGGATCCAGATCTGAATGGACTCCAAATGTTAGTTTTCCCAAGAGCCAATTCTGGTAAAACTTTTGATGCAAATTCACCCATAACTTGTTGAAATATCCTAACAAACAAACAAGAAATTTCCTGAATTTTCACTGTCTTTGGTGATAAACAAAAGTATTAATCCCTGCCTTTCATCCCATGACAGCTGGGATGCTCCAGTGGAAGTGGATGGATGGATGGATGGACCCAGTTGGATAAAAAGTTGGGGTCAAAGCTGCAGCCATCCACAATGTTAGGCTTAATCCTCTGGGGAAATTTCATGGCAGTCATTCCAATATCTGCTGAGATATTTCAGTCACACTGCTAGAGTAGCACCTTAATAACCCATTTGTTTTTTTTTTTTTTAAATGACAGTTTTCTTTGAATCATTTATACACACAAACGGACCTTGTTAGTTGATGACACAGTATAATTTCACTGAATCAGTCGTGACCGCTTCAGTTAAAGTTAAGTTGTCACCTAGCCCGAATTTAATGTTTTATGCACCATTTAAGAAGCAAGAATCGGTAGCACACTACCATACACACTTTGTCAGCAAGAACATGCACTTTCACAAAGCTTTAATGACACGATTATTAAAGCTTCATGCGTAATTACCTAATAACATCCCACTGTATCAGTCTTCTGTGCAGGCAGGGACGGCAGGGACATCTTTGAATCTGATTTGTTGTACATTGCACCACTTTGTAACCTGATGTAGACCTGATGTGATCAAATTAAATCAAGTAAAATAAAGGCTGTTTCATAGATTATATTATACTTTTGATTTTTCCTCCAGCTGCATTTTTGTTTGTATCTTGTTTCTATTTCTCAGCAGCAAGGGGGAGTGACAGTAACATGAAACAGAAATCTGAGATGCTCCCTGTAAAAGGATGAAAACACATCTACCCTGGTTTGTCTCAGTATTATTAATGAATTAAATTTGTTGTAGACTCATGACAAAAGAAAACAAAGACTGATGTTTGAGTAATTCAGAAACAATCACAAAGGAATGCTATGAGACCGACCTGTATATCTGAGCAAGCTCTACTGGCAAGTTAACATTAATTGACCACCCATTAGACTAATGATAGATCACATGGGCTCCAGGCAGCTGGAGCCATAGGCCTGCTGTTTGTGATAAGGCTGCTGAAGCGGCATGTTTGTCTTTGGGTGCAGCTGTTGGAGGAGGGTGGTGGCTGCAGCATAATGGGCTCTTTTATGATGCCCATCTGAGCTGATGCTCAGGCAGCATGGTCCCAAACAAGAGAAATGGGAGCACATGCAGCTGTTTATTATTAATTACACAATTAACTTTGTAATTTTGCCTCCGTACACAACTATAGTGGATTTTAAATTAATCAAGACATGATTGAAGTGCAGACTTTCAGCTTTTATTCTGAAATTATTGTTTTATGACTACTGAATGAAAATCCTTTGTAGGCAGTGACTGTCAGAAGTCATGCTGTATTTCCTCCTTTAAGATGCTCTGTTAGGTCTTTACTGCAGTCACTTTTAGTTGCTGCTTATTTGTGGGTCTCTCTTCCTTTAGTTTTGTATTTGATAACTGGAAAGTATGCTCTTGGTCATTGAGGGCTAAGGCCATTTCTTTGCTTTGAGAAAATCTTGAGTTACTTTTGCAGTATGCTTTAGGTCATTATCTGTTTACACTGTGAAGTGCAGTCTGATCAGCTTTGCATCATTTGACTGGATTTGAGCAGAGAGTATAGCCCTGTACACTTCAGAATTGATCCTGCTACTTCTATAAGCAGTCACATTATCAATGAACGCTAGTTGCAACGGTTCCATCGGCAGCCATACTTGCTCATGCTATAACACTTCCTCAACCATGTTAGACAGACTATGTGGTCTATTTATCTCCTTCTCCATACTTTTCTCTTTTGTCCAAAGATATTTCCAGAACTTTGCAGGCTTTTTTAGATGTTTTCTGGCAAAATCTAATCTGGCCTTCCTGTTCTAGTTAGCACCTTGTTGTAAACTGTCTGTATTTACATTCATGAAGTCATCTTTTGTTTGTAAATGTTGGCAGTCATACGCCTACCTCCTCGAGAGTGTTCTTGACTTGGGTAGATGGTGTGAAGAGGTTTTTCTTCATCCATTTGTCTTGTTTTCCGTGGTCTTTCAGGTGTTTTGGTGTTGCTGAGCCTTCTTTTTAAGAATGTACCAGATTGTTGATTTAGCCACTTCTAAAGTTGTTGTTTAATAGGTTCATTTTGGTTTTACAGCTTAACGATGGGCTCTTTTGCTTGCATCAACATCTCTTTGGACCTCATATTGAGAGTTCCAGTGAAAAGCAATGAAATGCAAGTTCAGCACTTGGAGCCAACTCCAGGTCTTTTATCTGCTTAATTTGTCCTGAATAACCAGGACCAAGCCTCACCTAGACATGAAATTTCTTGTCAGTCAGTCCAATTATTTTTGAGCTTCTGAAAATGGGGGACTGTGTATAAAAATGTCTGTAGTTCCTGAACATTAATGATGAAAGTCTGCACATTAACCACATCTTGATTGTTTGATTTAAAGTCCACTGTGGTGATGTATAGAGGCAAAATTACAAAAACTGTGTCATTGTCCAAAAACTTGTGGACTGACTATGTAAGCATTGTCTGAAAAGTTGAAATTAAACATCCTGTTTACTTTGCTAAATATTAAATTTGGCTTTGGACACAATGTACACAGTTAGCTCCGATAATACTATGTAAATATGACGTTCCCTGGATCTTTTGTTCTCTTGTTACATTGAGCTGTGCACAGGCATGAACACCTCTTAGGAAGTAATATAGAGACATGCAGCTTCCCACCACTGTGCTACGAATCCTTTCTAACAGAGGTCTCTGCTCAGCTTAAGTAGAAAAAAATCCCACAAACACTGGTGTGGCTTCAGAGTCCCATGACAACATATAACCCCATCATATCTCCGTCTATGATGTTAATGCCAAAGTCAAAGCTAGACAATAGATCTTACTAGCCCTGCATTACATTGCTGGGCTTAATGGTGCTAGGCTTAGCTCATTCACTATTTATGCCACCTGGTTTCTCTTTTAACACGAAGAATAACAGCCTTTTTTTTAACTTTATTCCCTAAGATATGAGTCACTGAAACAGAGGCAACATTTGATCTCAGGTTTTTAAGGTTTTATTGCTGCCTGGTGTTGGCTGAGTCCCACTTGACTAATGGGAGCTGTGGAAGCGTCTGCTGGCTGTGCACTAGACACTAGATCTGCCGTTACACACTGTGTGTGGCCAGTGAGCCAGTTCCAGTAGTTAATTGATTGTCTCTCAGTCACAACAGCTTATTTGTCTTTAATGTCACGGCTGGGTCAAACTGATAAATGAAGGAATTATTTCAACAGCAGTGTGTACATAAAATCTCTCTCACCCCTATGCTCTCCATTCTGCATTGCTATCTTTGGGTAAAACATGCTTGGGAATCTGCTTTTGGTATGTTAGCCATGCATGGCATGTTTTTGATGTGTTCTAATGTTTTGGTTCTTTTGCTTACTCATCTTACTTCTAAAAATAGTGGTTAGCTAATGATGGTGGTATTTTGGAATGATTTTAGTAGACCATGCTGGAGAAAAACACATAAATGTAAGGCATGGTTAAACATTTTTTTGTGCCAGCTCCCAGTGCTCCAACCAGCCAGGACATGCTTACTGTTGGGAAGCTTTCTTTGCACCTTCACTATGCTAATGAGAGATCTCAAGTCAATGTCTTCTCTTCTACCCATCTGGCTTCGCTTAGTGACAGAATTTATATGGGTTGCCAAGTTACATCACTTACATTTTAATGTTTGAAACAGCAATGCTATCTTGGTCAAAACTGGTGACGGTGTGAGGACAAAAACTACACGTGGAAACTGCTGATGCTGTTTCCACGTACAATAGTGTTCCTGTCAGGTAACACAATAACTATTGATCAGATTAATGCACAGAAGAAATAAATGCATATCTTTGTTTTTTTTTCTTTTTTTAATACATTTGATTGACAACTAATCAGGTTACCAAATGGTTGTGAACAAACAGCCACACAATGTCTTCTCCAAATGCACAGAACCTTTATTTTTATGTATATATATATATATATATATATATATATATATATATATATATATATATATATATATATATATATATATATATGTGTGTATATGTATATGTATGTATGTATATATATACATACATACATACACACACACACACACAGACACACACACACACATTTTTTCAAAACGTTCTGTCTAATGTGTTTGATGGTCTCTCAATCAAAAATATATTGTTTATTGTTTATCTGATTTTGTTCTAATTGATAAAAAGATAATATAAAACAGCTCTTGAACACAGACTTTCTCTTGATGTAAAGTATGTCGAGCCACCCGTGAACCCATGACCGCCAGCCCTAAATTATTCAGTGTCAGATGTTCGCTGGGCAGCGTTGTACACTCACTTGCTTATATATGCATAACTGTTGTGTTAAAGTACACCATGAAGAAATGAATGCTGTCTGTGAGGGACACAGAAATGGTTCTGCCAAAAAGATCTGCCAGAAGTCACCATTGGCTGAGTGAAGTGGACAGAATTTAGCCTTGGCTCCACCCCTGAGTCTGCTCTGTACAGTCAGTGCCATTGGTTTATTACTGTTCATACTGGACAATGTGACATCAAACTTTAATGCATCTTCATGTAGGACAGTACAGTACAGGCCTCGTTACACTTAAGCAGGCTGAGTTAGAAAAAATCAACTGTCTTCCAAAGTTTTACTCATTTTATTGTGCAGATTTTGTCTTTGTGTGGCTGTTCCTCCACTGCCCCATCAGAAAGCAAGTATTAGCACTGTCAAACAATATTTATTTATACAGCACTCAGAGACACAGACTTCACAAACAGGAGTCACAAAGTGCTTTACTGAAGACAGACAAAAACAATGAAATATTTAAAAGTAAAAGAAACACTTCAAGGAAAACAAAGAGGGACTTTTGCATTTAAATCACTGGAAATATATGAAGAAACCACCCCAATGATTAACTTAAAATACCAAAGCCTCATTTTTACTTTAGTAAAATTAATAATAAATGTTTTACCGGACTGACGACTGGTGCTGTACGTCCCTATCTCTTCCATTATAAGCACATTAAGTGGGGAACTCCCAGTGGCCTTTCCAGCTGTCTGCTTTTGTCTTAGTTCTCCCTCTCTGCCTGTTTCCAAACTCCAAAAGCAACTAACAGTAAATAATGTCAAGGATTAAATCTACAGGTGAAATTTTATAAAACAAACTGATGCATCTTGACATGTCCCACAACTATAGCCTTTAAAAAAAAAAATCTCCCTTTGAGGTAAAACTGCACTGATTCCAGTGTATAGTGAGCAGCATCAATGCTGGTTTTGTTTTGTCGTTTAAAAAAAAGGGGAAGATTGAGTAAGTTTGCAAACTACAACTTGCATCTATGAATATTCAAACTCATATAATTTTGTAGTAAAGAAAAACTTTAATAGGTTAGTTTCACTGATTCAGTATCTGACCAAATATAATATACAGTCAGAATGTGTCCTTCTGTTCCTGAGTATTGGCATTGAATATTGACATTTTTCTGCCTCTGACATTTTCTTATAGTTTTTCTCCTATTGGACATTTTTGTGAAATGTCGTCATAATTAGCCAATGAATTCTTGAGTTATGGCTAAAAGCATGTTATGTGAGGTCGCAGCGACCTTTTGACCACCAAATTCTAATCAGTTCATTAAAGAAATTCCCTCAAGGTTCAAGAGATATCACGCTCAGAGAATGGTGTGGACGTACAGCCCAATCCGGCTGCGACTGTCGCCGGCAGAGGCACATAAAAAGGTTTTTATGACAGAAAGGTGGCCAAGAATTAAGTTGGCATGACCATGTGCTGATGAATTATTGTTTGCACCTGTGAATACAGACAGCTGTGTTTCTGGAAGGTTGTGAGAGACTGTATTCCTTTCTCCATTGTTCATATATGTACATGCCCGCATGTACCGGCATACTGTACATGTACTGTAAGTCAGACATGTATGGATCATTGTGTGAAGTCGACATGCCTCCAATCTTTATCTGGCTTCTTTGTTTGGGTCCCATAGGTGCCCTTCCTCGCTTCTCTGTTCCTTACTTAGCTGGCCCCTTTTGTTTCTACCTTGTCTTTGATTCAGAGGAGCCTGTGGGTAAGAGCATGTTGGGGTCAGCATGCCAAACTGATGCAAGGCTGATTTTCTTTTTTTTTTTCTGTAAGGGAGATCGAGTGTATGCATTCCTTTGGCAGCCTAAAACACCCTGCAGTGTGGTGAACTTGAGGCCACTGTACCCGTCTGACCTTTCCCTGCGCAAACATCTATACAGCATGTGGTGCCTGCATGATTTTATGTATACTGTAAGTATAAGTTGGGTTTATTTGAATATGTGTGTGGTGGTATTTTAAACACAGGTTCTCTGGAGTGTGAAAGCGCCTCTCTGCCGTCTCTGTCTCATAGCATCTGTTGGGTATCTGGTCAAACAGGACTGTCCCACTGCAAATGTCCTGTCGAGTCCTGTCTAGCTTCCCCTGGAGGGAAACGCGTAGCTGCTCAGACAGAAACTGACTATGTGCACATTATTTTTTTTTTTTTTTCCATTCATTGTACATGTTAATTAAAGTACAAATCTGAAAATTACCTTATTTGAATTTGAATTTCCACACTTTAATATTTTACTTTAAACTCATTTCCTCATTTACATGTTGCATTACTTCTCCTTGTTTTATGTTCAAAAATGAACGTTTTGACCTACTTTATGAACTATGATCTTATCAGATCATTGCTTCATATTTCTTTTTTCCTTCATAAAAGCCCCACTCTTTAATTTTGTTGGACAGCAGCCCATGTAGGTACAACTCACAGTGACAGTATAATGTTAAATACTAAAACACTGTTTAATTAAAATGGTTATTTTACAGCAACATCAATTTAAAGTTTGTTATTGTAAGAGTCTGTGACTTCCTGACGGAGTGAAGTTGTAGCAGAAATCCTAAGTGTAGGTGTTTCATTTCTTATGAATTCAACTTTTAATTTTAGGAGAATGATTGTGTTGTTGCTTTCAAAGGGTAGTGCAACTTAAATAATTCAGAGCATGCTAGACTTAAAAGCAGAAGGTTTTGTTCGGAGTTCACGGCTTTGAAGATCACATTTATTCTATTCAGCAGGATCAATATTGGAAAATGATTGTTGTTTTAATTATTTCAGTCATGTTGCCCATCTCAAGCTGAGACAAGCAGAGCGGAGAAAGAAAAAGCAAACACCTAAATAGACTGATTTTGTTTTCATTCTCACCCCACGTTATTAACATGCAAATAAAACAGCTGGATACTTTAATGTGATTGTCTTGTTTAGCCGTCAAAGTCCAATAAAGGCTTTTGATGTTTTCTTGTGAAGCTGTCTGAGAAGAAAAATGTGACTGGTGAAGATATTATGAGCTGGAATAACACCTGCACAAAGTCAAGTGTTCTGCTTCTGCCTCAGGGATAGTTTCATATGTGCACACGCAGACAAAAAGGCATATGAACACCCATTTATGCTGCAGTATTTAAGGCCCTCTCCACTTAGAAATGTGTTTTGGTTATTGTTCATTTTAGCTGTTTGACCTTCACTGTGCAGAACAATAAATGTTTACAAATCGACACTGGAGGGCTTTTTTCACATTCATTTACTAAAGTGGAAAAGTTTAATTGAAAATCAAAGTTCTGTGTTTCTGATGCACTTAAGAGCACAACCTGTGGCAATAAAAACTTTTCGGAGGCCAGTCATCGTTCAAGGTATGGTTTGCAGATGAGACAAACGTTGTAGAGGCTTTACCTTACAATATGTGCCTCGAGATGAGTGCTGCGAATTGGCACTGTATAAACAAAATTAGATGAAGTCCGGAGGAATCTGGAAACCCCCAGTGCACATACAATATATTTAGTAATAAGAAATATGAAAATTAAAAAAGGAGACACGCCATATTTTTTTTTAATGAACAATATTTGCTTAACCACTATTTTTTTTTAATGTAATGTAATGTTAAGATTTTCTTAAATTTTTTTTGTACAGGGTGTGTACAAGGTCCTTAAAACATCTTAAATACATGTTTTCTGTTTTCTCATAAACACCTTAAAATGTACAAAATTGTACAAAATTAACTTTATTCAGTGTTTTCTAGAACACAGTGCCACTTTTTTTTCCCGTCTGTGTATTTAGATCCACCAGTGCAAGTTCATCCTTAAAGCCACACTTTACAGTCGATTAACCCTTTAATTCTTAATGGCATCTTGTCCCGGGATAACGGTATGCTTATACGATATAATGAAAATAATATTACTGAATGAAAACATTAACACTTCCAGTGAAGTATACGCTTTTAATAATGCTTTTAATGTTTTAGTAGGGCTATGCCATATCATGCAGTCCACTATAACACTGTTATAAATTTTTAAATGAGACACAAAAGTGTCATATTGTGATATTACTGATATAGCCAGTCCATGCGTTTATGTTCTGTAGTGCACAACAGTGACACAAGCCCAGACATGTCTGAGCGGGTCAATGGTGATTTAGTACCTAAAAAGAGAGCTACTTCAACAACCTCGAACAAAGCACAGTTCTTTGCAAAATATGCAAGACAAGTGGTCCCGCTAAAGATGGAAACAACACACTTGTTTTGCTACTTGAGGCAAAAGCACACCGTGGAATAAAACTGGGCTATGAAGGCACGGGAGGAGGGAGAACTAGCAGTTGGTGATGTGTAACCCAAAAGTAAACGAATTATTCAACCAAGCGTCGCTACAGCACTTGCTACTTGCATTGCATATCACAGGAAGAGCAAACGGTGGATGGAAATTACTGATGTGATTACATGGTGGTAAAGGAGGGCTTTGAGCAAGCGGTTCAAATCAACCCAAGATATAATATCCCAGGTAGAAAATATTTTTTAAATTTTTATTATGTGACAATATTGTGAAGAATTACAAGGTTAAGTTACTTTAGTTATCGTTAAACTAAAGTGTTAAGTAGTTAAGTTATACTTCTACTTAAACTTTCTAGGGAAAACACTACTTAGGCTACTTTTGTGCTTACATTTGACTAATGCTGTGTCACTGTATTGGGGTTTTGCAGACACATGTCCACTAACCACGTGATGCTAAATTGTTCGACATTTTGGACATGTGACAATCATGGTGGTAATGTAGGATCAAGTGAATAAGGCCCCAGTCACGCAGGCCTAGAGACCAGTCAGCGAACATCTGGCAACCACCGGTCGTGAGGGAAAAATGGGTATTCCCCGACTGATTGTGAGTGGGTGCTGCAGGTTGACGGCAGTTGCTGGGAAAATGATTGTTAAAGCGCCAGTGACACAGGCCTTCAGATCACAAAAACTTCCTTGTGATTGCTTGGGTCACTAGCATATGTAGTTTTCATGGAAGTGATGGACTTGTCTACAAACACTGGCCACCTACTCTCTGAGCTGTAGTGAAACTATGAAAAGTGCAACACAAACCGGAAATGGAGACCATTTACCTTCAAAGTAAAAGTTGCACCTTTCGAAACATGTTGGCTGCAGTGCTGAGGCAGTTTTTACTCTGTGTCGCACTTTTTCAAGTTGTACTACTGCTCAGCTAGTAGATAATAAGTGTTTGCAGACAAACGTGAAAAACTACAGGCAGCCGTAGTAACCAAAGCAATCACTAGTAGGTTTTCGGTGAGTACCGTCTTTGCAACCGATTTCACTCAGCAAGAGCCAGCAACCTCCAGGAACCACTGCCAACCTTTCTGGGGAATACACATTTTTCCCTAACAACCAATGGTTGTATCACATCCAATATGGCGGCCAACTCGTGAGTAATGTGCACATGATGTCACATGAGAAACCTCAGTAAAATGCCATGTCGTATTGCACCATAATGCTGCTGCTGTTGGCATCTTGTGGCAGTAGATTCACACTTTGAAATCAGTAGTCTGTGATCAGAAGGATAGAAAATGCCCTTCATTTTGTTTGCACTAATAAACGCTGCTCCCTGCCACCTGCAATCACTGATAAAACATTGTTTTTTCCCCCGATATCATCATAAATATCATTATTGCAAACTTCCTTGAAATAATGTGAAATAATTTTGAAGCTATATCACTCACCCCTATGTTTTAGAGTGGCAAAAAGAAACCAGTGGCCTCTCAGCAACTGAGGCAAGCTCATGGAAAAACAAACAAACACATTTACCAATTTCTGAAATTTTTTAAGCATTTAAGCACCACCCCCACTCATGGTTAGGTCCAGCAGGGGGTCAGTGTAGGCCTGGCAGCCTGACAACAGTGAGGGCTCCCTTGCTAGCGAGCCTGCTCATTAGTCTCCAGAAATAGGAAGATGCTAATTTAACAGGAAAAACTGATAACAGTTAATTTTAATAACTGCAGCAGGTACCTGGAAATGCTTCTGTATGTGTTTAAAACTCAGGAAAATATGATATTGCTTACGGCAACACTGATTTTTTTTTTTCCCTTTTCTTTTCACATTAACAAACATCTGGGCAAATTTTAAACTCAGTTATGCTTTTACTCTCTGTTCACTGTGAACTGACATCAGTGTGTTTACTTGGAAGTAGAGTAATTTTTTATTTTTGATGTGTATTTTCATTGCAAACTGGGTTGTAAATTTCATCTAAAATAGTAATAAAAGTCTAATTGAACTTGCTTATGTTTGCAGACATAGAAAAATCACAGCAGATACATTTGCATTATGTTATGTTACATTCAATATAATATGCTTTCTACATATTTACATGAATGGTACACACTCTACTGGGTACATAAAGCAATCACACGCTCACGCACCAACCACAGATACCCTGCCATATAGTTCCAACAGATAATTTATAGAGTCTACCCGATCATTACGCACATTCCAAACTCACCAAGGCAGAAACAAAAGGCAGAGGTGGTGATGGTGTGCTGCTGACAGCTCGCCCCGGCCCTCTGCCCCTCCTTTTTCCTTCTAAGCATCAAGTGTGCCTCTCCTTCTTGAACTTTTCCCACATGTTCTTTATTTAATTTCGTCATTGGAGGCATCTGACTGCACACTCCGTTAGAAAACAATAGATTTGTCTTGTAGCAGTGACTGAAACTGTGAAGTGAAATTGTGTCCTGCATTGAATTCAGTATACCTCCTTTTGTCTCAATGAGTATAACAGATCCTACCTTTTTTCAAGTTTAGTAGCAAATGAAGTAAATAAGGAGAATAACCTCGGTGGAGACAGATAATAAATCGTGAACACACAGAATCACATGTGGACTCACCACCTGGGGCGTTTGTGGGATAGGTGGAGCCTGTCTGAACACATATTGTAAAGGTGTGTGCTCTGGTGCTTCCATTCTTTTACTACCCAGTAACTATGATGCAGAGACATGT
>VUQS01029614.1:0-23102 GCA_015108495.1 Heterochromis multidens | reverse complement strand
TTTTATTGTGTTCTTTTATTCTACCAGTGCAGTTTCTGCTGTCTGATTTAAAGTTAGTTTACCTGCAGCGAACAGCTGCCAGTCCAACTGTGAAGTACAAACTATATATAGCTATTATTTCCATTGAGCTCCTTTGCACTATTCATCATCTCATTTTCCGACAATTCAGATGAGAGTGGGAGTCAAATCAGCTTTCTGTGCAACACATGTTGCTTATAAATCCTCAGCTTGCCATGTATTTGTCATCTTATTCAGTGACTGTGAGAGCTAGAAGAAAGAGCTGTTTGGCATCAGACATGTGACTCACCAAAGCCCCCTGAAGTTTCACTGCCAATAACCACAATGAAATGCAAAAAAATGGAAGTGTGTTGGTATCCAACTGCTTGGTCAAACAGCCCACTAGTTTCAACTGCTTAACTGTACCAATAAACACTTTTTTGTTAAGTAAAAGATCAGTTGTGCATATTGTAACATAGCCACCGCTATTTTTGGAAAATATCTCAGTATATAATTAGTCATTTGTGATAATACCTTCATTACCCATTTTCAAAATCTAGCAATTATATTCACTTAACTAGTAATAACAACCTGCCTGGTGAAAGCTGAGGCAACATTGTAATGGTAGCAAATTCTTCCTTCTGCCATCTGTGATCATGCTCTTCCTGAGTGCTTTCAGATCCCAGTAAAGGTGATAAAATTACTAATGTACTTAAAGCTGCATCTATACTGGAAGAGATTTGTTCGTCACACATTGCTTTGAAGCTGATGGCTGGTTGCTTGCGGATATTCCAGGCTCCAGTTGCTTAGGTAACCCTCTAATTCATTTCCTACCAGGTCATACGTCAGTCACGGGTATTCTTCACTCTCACTGGTAGTCAGCAGGTAGCCACTGGTAGTCTCACTCCAGTGTGGATGCGGCTTAGGGCCCCAGTCACACAGGCCTAGAGACTAGTTGGTGAGCCCCAGGTTGCTAGGGAAAAATGTCACCTAGTGACAGCCGACACCCACTCATCAACCGGTTGACCCCCTGGCAACCACCGGTCGCTAAGAAAAAAAAGGTGTGGTAACTGGTGGTTGCTGACTGTCACTGTGAAATTGATTGCTAAAGCTGCAGTTATGCAGACCGGTCAGTGACCCCCTGGCAACCACAGCTTGCTAGGGAAAAATGTGTATTCCCCAACCAGTTGGCGAGTTGTTGCTGGAGGTTGCTAACAGTTGCTAGGCAGAACTGAGTGCAAAGAGGTATATGATGCTGTACCAAAAACCTTGTTGTGATTGCTTTAGTTGTTAGCAGATTGCTGCAGTTGCCCTTAGTTAGTATGGAAGACACCGACTTATCTGCAAACACTTGCCAACTATTTGCCGAGAGGTCGTGACACTGTGAAACTGTGAGGCAAACTGGAAATGGAGACTATTCACTTTCAAAGTGAAAGTTGTGACTTTTGAAATGTGATGGTTTCAGCAGTTACATTACCACTCAGAGAGTCGTGGGAGATTGTTTGCAGATAAGTTGGAGCCTTCCAATACAAACTTTGGGTAAACCAGTGGCAATCTGCTAGTGACCAAAGCAATTGTAATGAGATTTTTTTTTTCACTTAGCGACAGTCAACAATCCAGAGCAACCACTCACCAACCAGTCGAGGACTAGACATTTTTCCATAGCGAATGGAAGTTGCCAGGGTGTCACCGGCCATCTCTGTGACTGAAGCCTAAAGGATAATTAATTTTTTCTGTGTCTGACCTGATGCAGGGTGATTAGTTCAAGTTGTCCTGGACCTTAGGTCTTCATTCCAGCTAGCAAAGTGGCTGTTCTAGTTGATTAAACTAATATCTTTACTTATAGTATAAGTTTTCAAAGTTTTAATTAAAATAAAAATATTGTTTTGTTAAAGCTGCAGGGAGCTTGATGCTTTGCACATGGGATGTTTGTATAAGTCCTTGTTTGACCAAATCTCCTTAACAGAAGTGGAAAGTGCAAATTTAGCATGACCCATAGAGCCACAATATTAATATTGATGGGAAATATGACAGCTTGAAATAAACCAGAATAATTCTTTAAAGTATGACTGTGGCACAGTGAATGATGTGCAGAGACAGATAACACTACACACCATCCCACGGTAAAACAAAATAAAAAATAATACAGTTGTATTTCACGGTATCTTCACGATACAGACGCTTGTTTGAAGGGAATCTCAGGTCACTGAAATAAATAAATTTTTTTCTGTAGAACCGATGGAAAAAATAAAATAATACCAGTCCTGTTTCTAACGTCTAATTGGGAGGGCAGCTACAACCCACATACAAAGGCGCTGACTTCTTTTGATGTAAAGGTACAAAAACACAGAGGTCAGAAGCTCGTCTGCCCGCTGCATCTGTCGGAGCACGTAGACGTGGAAGGGAGTTGCAACACTTTTGAACCCAGGCCAAGGCAACAAGTACAGCACACACATCCATCCACGCACCAAATGCATAACCTTCACTAAGTTACTAACTTAACTTGTCATTCTAGTCTAAATGCCTGTGTAGTTTCTTGTTTACTTGTTGTAGAAGCTTTTTTTTACTGGTGAGATGTGCTGTGATTCTATCTCACTGTGTTAAGCTAACACATTTAAAAATCATTAAATCTAATTTAAACCGAAATGGAACAGAAGACTATTACTGACGTCTTCCTGGGTTTTGATTTTCCCCGATTTGCATCTTTACAGGCTCCCTGCAGAGGATTAGGAGACAGCCTGCCACTATGTGTCTCTGTGTATTAACTGTGCCCCATGTTGCTTCTTATAGGTGCATTTTGGTGTTAGATTGTTTTGGGGTATCATGTAGTATTCTTGTGTAATCTTATTCAAGGATTACATTTTACACATTGTTTTCATTTTGCTGTTCCTGTTATAAGTCTAAAGGTGTGGATTCTTTTACTATGTGCATATTTTTATTATGTTTTGACACATAAAAGAAGCTGAACGGCTCCTGTTGTGTGCATTGGGAGAGGGCCTGCCTGCCACTGTGTACGTGTATTAACTGTGAACCGTGCTACTCTTATAGAGAATCAATGTGCAAATCCTGATTCCTGCAGTTGCTGGTGTTCTTAAGCCTCTGAGCAACCATCCTACAGCTGTTCAATATGGATTGGAACAAATTCGTTTTTAAAGCATTAGTTTGTTTTTTTTTATACTCATTAAGGTGCATTATGGGGTTAGAGTGATCTTTTTTTATATGTACATAAGTATAATACTTTCCCATCAGGTGATGGAAAAGTCTATGTTTTAAACATGTCATATGGCCACAATTTCCTGCTTTAATTCATTCCCTAGGCAAATCTATTTAGTCATTTTCATTGTGTTGAAGCGCTTTGATACCTAAATTTGCATATTTACAGGAAAAAGGATTTTCCTGAAATCATTGCCATTTCTTAATGCTGTCATGGTTGTTGCTAATATTTATCAATTAAATGTTTTAATTAAACTGGCTTAGAAAAGGTGGATATCAAATGTATAAGGTGTTGTTTGCCTTTTCAATCTCATCAACAAGCTGTCTGTGAATGTCTCTCTTCCTCAATCTAACAGCTATAAACTTAATAATTGCACTTAGCCCCTGGGATCGACTCCATGGTTAATGTTCCTACCAGGCAGGTACTAGCCACATTTGGCCATAGGGCTCCTCAGCTTGTCTTAATCCTTATCTTTCATCATATTTAATTTAATTCACACTTAACTGCTGCTCACAGAAGTGGATTTATTAATAAAACCCCCCTTTTTTTGCAAGCAACTCTCTTGTACTGTACTTGCTCATTATTCTGAAATAAAGTGAATTTACAGTTTTGAATACACAAAGGAGGGAGTGAAGAAGCAGGTTAAGCCTTAGAATAATCCTTAAAAATACTGTGCAATAACAACCTTCTTGAAGAATTACTGCTTTGCGGAAGACACTCCAGAGAGCCAGAATTTAAGTTTAATTAGGTAGACATTGTCCAGAATATATAGATTTACACGTAATTCCTTTTCAGGTTTCAGCGTAATCCTGCTTCTTAACATTTCACCACCCCAGAGTATTTTTTTTCCCCGTAAGCTCCTATTACAACAGCGGGTCCATTCCATTGTAGGTCCCAGATAGCGATGAAGTTACTGTGAGTGGACACAGAAATGGGGATTTGTCTAATTTAATTAAACCTGTTGAGCTATCTGAGGGTTCCTTTTGTGCATTATATTCAAATGTGATCACAAGTACAAAGCAAAGAATTAGGTTTGTGCCTGCAATTCAGAAAAAGTAGGGGCAACTGACAAAATGCTAATTTGTCAAACCAACATTTCTGCATGTCTTAGTATCCCTAACAAAGAGAAGGTTTATCACAGCCGCACAGTATGCTGCTGACATTTTAACTCATGTAGTCAGTCGGTAAACTGAGCCCTCGGGATGCCCTTCACCACGAAAGGCCGTTAACAGGCCAACAACAGCATAGTGTCAAAACAACTTCAAAGGGCTGCGTTAGTGTGAATGCTGCTGTGGGCATGTTTTTGATGAAACTATAGGGCCAATTTGAAGACCTTTTAGATGTAAATACTCAGTTGTATTAGAGATGTTATAGCAAATAACCTGACAGAAAAGGCTTTGCTATTTGAGAAAGCTCTCAAAGGATCTGAGCAGCAACAGCAATTCTCCCTGAAGAGCTAATCATCATCTAGTTAATAAACGCTACTATGAAAAGTTATCCCACTTAAGGTTGGGTTTTGTTTCAAACTAAGCCCCTCCCTGTGCCTGTGTGGGTTTTCTCTGAGAGCTCTGGTTTCTCCTGCCATCAAACAATAGCTAGTTTAAAACTGTCTCTCTCAGTCCAGGACACTAAGGGTTGGGTGTAGTTTTTTTTCAGCATTCTAGCTCCTATGCTGTTGCTTCTCTGCTGTCACTACCTAGACAGACTTTCATTACAAGAGCAGAAACAAAGAAAAATGTTATCTTTTTTTCATGTGTGGGCAGAATGTCTTGCTCTGATCTCTCACCTCCTTAGAGGAGTAGGTCATTTATGTCTAAGTCAGGTCTAAGAGGCTAAATGTTGCCCAAAACAATCACAACTGCCCATATAAGAGGTATTTGTGGGTGACTCATTTATTAGAGGCAACCAGACTTACTCTCAGTCAAGACCAAATGTGGTCCATAGGCCAAATATTTAATGGTAACCGGGGACTCCATAAACCAGATGTGTCAAGCTAAGGGCAGATCTGACTAACAAATCAAGAAAGCTGGTTTCTTAGGGCTCCAACATGCTTCTCCGGTGGTCCTCCACACAGCCTATGGACAACTGTATTAAACAAGACTTAAAACTAGAGAGTGACATCATTAACTCATTTGGAAAGTGTTTAACAAAGTGTTTACTGAGGTTGTAAATCAAGTGAGAAATAGGGGTCATTTGTCTATACAAAGGACTTCTTTTTGCAACCAGAGGAGTCTTCCCCTGCTGTCATTTAAAAGGAATGCAGGTTGCCTTCAGTTTGTGGGCAACTGAAGGCTACATTCATCTTTTGTATACAACCTATGATGGCAACCTGAGTTAGAATGCAATATCACTGCCTAGTTAGTTGGAATATCAACAAGACAGCTACTGACACTGGATTGTTAGTACATGTGCATTATTAACATGATCTCCATCTCCCCTAGATATGTACCACATCAGAAAATTTACTTCATTAAAATCTTAACTGCTCTGAAGTTTACAGGAAGAAAAAGCTCAGTGCTACATGGCACACAGTACTTTCTATCTTGCCCAGTTGCCTGGCCAACACAGTACTTCCAAACTACCAGGTCCAGGTGATGGACAGAAAAGGAGGAAGAAGCTGAAACAATAATTTAAAAAGCCACGCTGTCATTGTCATTCCCACCCACCCTGGATCATTTGGATGTGAATTTAAAGAGAAGGGAACTCCAGGGTCTTCACTAAACAATTTAGTGTTGATCTACGCAGACGCACTGATCCACTTGGACGTTCAGTACAGTAGTCTATCACTGCATGAGCGTGACACTAATGCACATGCTGATGGGTTGTTTGGACATTATATAATCCATCAGTGCAGTTTGACTGTGACAGGTGTGGGTTCTGCTTATTATGAATACACCGAAGGTCCTCAGTGGGTGAGTGAATAAAACATTCTGAAAAGAAGAGGTGAAAAGGGAAGACTTTATTCATACAAATCATACGCCGACTCCAGGTTTTGGGAGACTGCAGTGCAATTTAAAAAGAGGCCTCCAAGGACGCCGAGCAATAATTTGCTCACAGATTAATCATGTATCCAATAGGGCAAAGATTCCTCTGAGGCTTGGAGAAGCAATAATAATCCAGATAATAATTATCAGATTGCACTGCTATTTAGACTCTCCAAACATCATTCAAACCTTTTGTCAAACATCTTTGTGTACTTATTCTGTATGTAAGTGAGTGTGTGTGTGTGTGTGTGTGTGTGTGTGTGTGTGTGTGTGTGTGTGTGTGTGTATATTATGTGCTTATGTGTGTGCCAGGACATATTCCTTTGGACATGTTATTTCCTAGTGGTGTTTCAGCAGCAGCTCTTTTCTGTAAATGTGACTCATGTTGTTCTGTACTTCCACTCAAAAGGAGACAGTTTTGTTGTTTGTTTTTCTTCCCCCAGCACAAGGTTTCCTTTTTAAGTATTTACTTTTGTGTGTCCGCATTCCTTCTATACCCCTAGTTGGCAGACAGATACATCTTGCCATAAGATTGATTTAAAGCAGAGTTAAATGTGTCTTTTTCTAATGAATGCTGTAGCAAACACAAACACTTGAAAAGAAAGAGAGATTTTCTAGTGAAAAGAACGTTTTTATACCATCAAACTGAGAACGTTATTCAGAATGAGTGGTAGTTGGTTGGTGAATCAAAATAAAAAAAAAAATCAACATTATTGTATTGATTTTACTTTTGCTGAGGGGACTGATGCTGACAGCTTTTATTTAAAAAAAAAAAAAAAAACACTTAACAAGGATAGATTTATGTTTTCACAAAGCCTGGAAAAGTTGATTTTTAACGTCCCAGTATCAAGCAACAATGGAAAGTATTTTTCCTTTTAAACCAAAGCAATTGGTCTCCTCAGTTTCCAAACACAGTGCTATTACAATAAAAGAAGAAATGATGAAATACAGCAGTAAACATCCCCAAACGTGTTACTGGCAGAAAATTCAAAAATGAGCATATATATCTTGTTTAAAAAAATAATAAAAGGTCTCAGTTTCAACATTTGAGATTTGAAAAAGATTGCATTTAATTTACATTTCACACTGCAGCATTTTTTGGAAATTGTTTTTGCACAATAGGTGTCAAATAATTTAAAATATTTTTTAGGCTTGGTGTTGCTGTCTAAAAAACAGTTTAAAAAGTGGATTTAAATCTGTATGGAGTATATATTCAGAATTACATATTTTCCACTGACATGGTGCCTGTGCCTGCACTGGTGCAAAGCCAGTTCTGCTTTCGTGCCTTTAGAAAACCAATTGTTGACAAGACTGACAATGAAGCATGATGTACAACAGACAGAATCTGCAGACTATATGGGCAGTAACCCATACCCACATATGTTACCAAAAATGTTGTGGCACTGTATCTTTATTCATTTGGATATTTGCAGAGCTGGTGCTAGCTCAGGGACCAGCACCAGTTCCTGCTTTGAACCTGCTGGCAGACAGGGGCCTTTCTGAGTGGAGTTTGCATATTCTCCACATGCCTGCACAGGTTCTCTCCAGGTGCTCCGGCTTCCTCCTGCCATCCAAAGACATGGTATGTTAATTGGTGATTCTAAACTGGCAGTAGGTGTGAACATGAGTGTGAATGGTTGTGTGTCTCTCTGTGCTGTGACATGGGGAGGATGTATTGGATAGACTGTGCACCCAATTCTTTTTTTTTTTTTTAAGTCATTAAAGATGTATGCTGTACAACTATTCCACCCTGGAAAAAGACAGTCCTTGTATCAACCCTCACTCACACCTTACATCAGGTGATGTCAGGTGACGTCAATTGACCCCAGTAGGTCACATGATAGGGTGGGGCAAGGTCTCACAGAGGTTTCACTCAAAACTTCTTGTGGTAATGACCTACACCTTTTTTCACACCTTGGCTCATGTGATGATGGACATGATTAATACCGGGTCAATGACCACCTCTTAAGCAACAGCCCCCACTAGGGTTTAAATACCTGCGACTCTCCACCTGTTGGTTTTAGAACTGAAGAAGCCTCTTGAATGAGAGGTGAAGCATCTTCAAAAAAAGTCCAGTCACCTTCTTTTCAAGCTCTTAAGACAGTCCTTGTATGTCTTGTTCCAGTGGCCCACTTCTCATCAGCATCAGCATGTCCTGGACGTGGACCTTTTTAAGTCAGGCAATACCTAAGCCAGTATGGCTTTAGTTATATGTTTCTTGCTACTATTCCAAGAAGACATGGGTCTTTATAACAGCATATATATGCATAAAGTAATATGGAGTGGAAAGGACAAATAACTCAAATGTAGCACTCAGAAAATGTACTTTATTACTACACCCACCTTAACACTTCAGTTAAGAGCTAAACAGCATTTTTTTCAATACTTTGAAAGGTAAAAGCTGCTTAGTTTAAATACACGGTGTGGGCCTCCATGACAATTTCTAAGACAGACTTAATTATGCACCGTGTGTATAATTTAACACAATATACCCTCAACAATCTAAACAATCTGCACCTGTACAGGCATCCAGGCTTGAGAACACAAATTAACCTGTGCCTGATTAGAGAGCTGTAACTGCTCCATGTTGAATCCTGAAATGCAAACTGAAAAGGAAGGAGGACTGAGAGGAAGCAATCACAGTTGGAGCACAAAAATGCCCTCCCCCCCCAAATGCACAGATACACACACTCATGCTCCTCTGCTGTCTTCTCCTTTAGCACCTTGTTAGAGGAAGCCCTCCACTGAAGTGACATCACGCACCAGAGGGTGCGAAAATCTCGTTACTAGAGCACGATGGCCGCTTCTTTCCCTGAGCCTTGCAGTGCTTCCGGTACACTGACAGGCCAAGCATACACACGTACAGTTCATGGCACTCTTACATACACATTAGAAAAGTACAATGACATTGCAGCACAGGATCTACAGTCTCTTTCTGCCCTCCAGCTTGCAACCACAGTCCACCAACATGTTCAGTACTGCACCATATGTGCATATATGCATGCCTCCTCACACCTCAGTCCACCACACACACCCGCTTTCTAGTGTCTTGCCCTCCACATATGTTCAAGTACCAAGCCAACACTTGTTTCTCCACTTCCCTTCCATTGAGTGCTATTGTTTTAAGCTTACATCTGCTTGCTGTAAGCTACCCAAGGAATATAGTGTTATCAAGTGCCATGCGGATCCCACTCTGTGCCTGCTGTGGTAGTTTGCAAGTTTTCTCTTGTACCTCCTACTGCTCTGGGGGTGGCCTCTGCCTAGGAACACTCCCTTCTCCATCCAAAAAAGAAGAAGAAAAAAAACCCACCCTTCCTTTTCTCCCCAGAGGGTTGTGTGCAAGTTCTTGTTGTGCTGTGCCAGCTTTATGCCATGCTAATGCCCTGCAACTGTGGAGATGGCGCTTGCAGCGGCAGGTGGCATCTGGGGACATCGCAGGCCTCAGAGTGAGCCTCTTAGTTGGAAGACTGCATGTAGAAATGCAGTGCGCTGACATGCTATGATTATATAACAGGTTCTACGCAACACTTGTCAGCAGAAATGCTCTGATTCATGCTGTTCATCTGTGATACTCCACAAAGAAGTGTAACCTAAGTGCAGCAGGTTTGTGGCTTAGAGTTGTTTGTTTTTTGATCCATTAAAGCCTAAATTCCTGTATCACCACCTACAATTAAATGTCTTTACGTTTGCGGGCATGCTCTAATCTCCAGACTTAAATTGACTTGGAAACAAACCTGCAACTTTCCTTGCAGTTTCCCATATGAGCTCTCTCACACTAATATGAGAACATACTGCCCATTTGTTTGAAATTGAAGTTGCTGTCTACTGTGAAAGCCTCCAGAAGTCATTACTCAGCCCTGAATTTGACAAAGAGCATATTAGATTTATTGTATTTATCTTGTCATGGTGGCTTCCTTGTAATTTCACCGTGCTCTAACACGACCAGCCACACTGTCTGAATGTATGATGAAATACCAAGGGCTATTATCGCTGACAGACTGAGACCCAGGTACCAGGCACCAACGGGGGACGTGTATTAAATTTATCATTTGTACATTTCCTTGATACTTTCAGCCAAATCAAATCGGTCCAGAATTTCTGTAAATAAGCACAGCTGGTATCATTTTTATTGAATTTTGTGAGGCTGCAATAATCCTCTTCTTCATCCACTTTTAATTCTTGGCCGCCATAGCAACAGACTCTGCTGTCAGGTGTGCGTTGACATGTACACTCCACCCATGGCAATCACGCATTTACATAAATAGCCATTCCACCAGCTTATCTGTTTCCCTGGTAACACCAGGTGATTCTCCAAGGCAACCTCCACCCACAGAGCAGGTCTGCTGCATTTCTCTGTTCCTGAAAGTGAAGTTTAAAACTGCTGGTTCTGATGGCAAATTAATGAGAAATGCAGTTCCAAGAATACTCAGTACAATTTCTGATATTTGATAAGGGGTCCACATTTCTTAGTATTTTGCTAAAATCAAAAACACAAATTCATGTGCAACAGAAATTCAAACCAATTTACACTGTAAATAAATGCTGTAATAATACAACAAAACACAGTTATGCACTCCTTTTAGGGAACTCAGCCACAGGGGCTCCAAAAGTCAGTGTACTCTTGGTGCTAGGAAGGCCTAAAATCTTTGCCAAATCAAATGTGGATCATCAAGAATGAGATTTCCATAGCAGATCAGTGGAGGTCTGTGTTAACAACAACTGCAACCAGCAGGGTGCTGGTGTAAACTAAGGAAGAGGAGAGTGGAAGGCATGTTTGGACGTAGCAAAAGAGAAGGAAAGGTAAGAGTGGAGATGAGACAAGGGACTTTAAATGTAGAGATGGATGAAATGAAGGAGGTCGTGCAGATGGTTGGTGTGACAGAAGAGGGTGCAAGAGATAGGGTGGAGGTAGATCATCCCCTGTGGCAGCCCTTAAAGGGGGCAGCAGGAAGAAGAATAAGAAGATTGCACTCCTTTTTGGGAATACAGCAAAATACTCTAAACCCTGATTAACAGGAAACCACTACACAATCATATAATAGTTTTTCTTTTTCAGTTAACACAGAAATGATTCTTATTGTGTTGCTTGAGCAAACCTCATTTAGTGCACAGTCAACTGAAGAAGGACAGTTCCCTACTGGCTAGCACAAAGACTTATAGGAATGTAAATCCATCCATCTATCTATCCATTTTCTTCTGCTTGTCCAGTTATGGTTACGGGGGGGCTGGAGCCTCTTCCAGCTAGCACAGGATGAGAGGTGGGGAGGAATGTAAATGTTTACACAGAAAAAAAAATCATTTAGTAGTTTTGTTAGAGCTATTTCAGTCACTTTATCTGTAAGCTTTGACTGTTTTGAATGTGTGATGTGGTTTTCAGTGTTTGTGTGGCTGAGAAAGGATTTAGCTACATAGCAATGGGCCACAATGACCGAGGATCGTGTGGCAATTAGTCACATCTGGCCAGCATTCTTCAGGGTGTTTGTTAAAATGTTGAAAACAGCAGCATCCTATAATCATGTGGTGCACGGGGTTTGAGAATCACACCAGAAGCTCATATCTTGCCAAAGGCCACAAAAGACAAGAAACTGAATTCAGGATACACGTTTGAGGACCTGTAAAGGGATGGTGTTCAGCATAGTTATGCATAAACACACTTTACCACAATAGCTATTAATGGAGATTACAACAGAAACACTAAAATAAGTATAATGGCAACTAAGTAGCTGACAGTAGCTGGCAGGGAAACTTCACTCATGACTGAAGGGTATTTTTGTTGAGCTGAGAGTTGGTGTTAAAAGTGGGGTAGTTCCTTGACATCTGTGATGGAGCCAAGAAATAAATAGCACAACAAAATGAGTAACAAGATAATAACATCTATCAGTTGGTAGGATAACTAACAAGCTGTGAAAAGAACTGATTATGATTAAGTGTTTGTATTTTGTGTCTTTTAACTATTTACAGAAGTGATATTTGTGCACATTTGTTGCTCTAGAATATAAGTGAGTGGCTATGCAATGCTTAATGTATGAAAAAAGAAACTTGGCTTTGCTTTCATAGTGACGTCAAATGAAACAAATTCAGCTGTGATCAGCTTTGGCAAATATGGACACTGTCATTTGTTGTGGTGAATTTGTGCTGTCGTGCTGCCACAACATTTGACCTTTACTTTTAAGTAAGGGGAAAGAAAAAAAAACTACAAGTGTGTATTAGCATTGCAGGCCATGCCTTGTACTCAGCATTGACTGTTCATGAACTGCAATGCCCCAGGGGTTTTGAATTTCCAGTCTCTAGGTGCAGATAAGAGCCGCTGTAAATCACTACATTATTGGTTTTATGACAGACAGCTGACACTAATGCCCCCTCCCCCCGTTTTTCAGTAGAGAAACTCTAAATTTAGGCCTTGCACAAACACATACAGCTACCATCCCTTCAGTTTTCATAATAGTTCAGGCATTTGTTTGTGAAGGTAAAATATATCGTGCCCTCTCTCTGGCCTCAGCTTTGATGGGAATGGATATAGAGCTGGGTGTGATAATGCTCCAGCCCAGTCTGAGGTAATGGGACAAGAACGATGAGCATAGGTGCCTGCCTCACAGCTAACAATCTCAGAGTTTATCATGCCTTTCAATGGCTGAGAAGAGAGAAGATTAGGAGTGCAAACACACATTAAAGTTAAATTACATCAGCATCTCTTTCTCCCTCTCTCTTTCTTGTCACTACTTCTAAGTCATGTCTGCCTGGAGGGCGAAAGAGGTTTACCTTAATTCCAAAAGCACACAAAAGCCATTTTGTTGTTCTTGTATTGGAACAACATGATCAACAGGTTTGTGTGGGCAAGTGATTACAAAGAAGGTTTTTGGATAAAGTGCCTATATTGTTGTCCCCAGCTGAACACTAAGCATTATAATTACCATCCAAAAATGTGGCAAACAAGGTTTTTGTGTTATTGTTTGTCAGAGAAACACAATTAAGTCTACCTGAGCTGCAGCGCTGTCTTTCATGCCTTAGAGTATCCTTGGATCTTTGCCTTTTGATTTCTGACATTAAAACTGTCCCCTTGCCATTTGTTATGCATATATTAGCCTTTACATGATTGATTGAATTAATTCATTATTTTGCTGTTTTTAATCTGCTCAAAAAAAAGAAAGAAAGAAAGAAAGAAAGAAAACTGCCTGTAGGTTGGGGCTGAATAGGAATTACCCGCTGGAGCATAGCTAATTACCAAGCATTAGCATATGCAAATGAGAGCTGTTATCTTGTGTACAAAATGTTGCTTATGGTAAACACTGGCTAATCACTTTAGCAAGTTTAGCTGTTTAAATGCTGGTAATTGCATATTGTTTGACGAGATGGGCTCTAGTCAGTGAAAATCAAGGTAGGGGCAAGAATGTGAGATATTCCTTTTTTGTGTCCACTTTCTGTTTCACCTTGGAAATGGCACTTGGTACTGTAGATCCTTTGATGAAAAGATTGAAAAGGGAATAAAAGATGTGCTGTGCCTTAAGTGAGAAACATTGGTTTTCGCTGTTAAAGTGATGTCAAGGAAGTTTGATTACTTTTATGTAAGTGCACCTCATCGTGACGCACACGGTAGACCTTATGAAAGATTTGTGTCATGCCGCTGTAAGAGCACCAGAAAAAGAAAAACCAAAAAAACAGAATGTTAACAGAAGTTCAGTGTGGTGACAGCAAACTGCACATGTGAGTTGCACCTTAATACACTAAAACAAGAGCACTTTTATTGCACAGACAAGCCATTGATGATCATTTCCTACATTTGATATACAAAACACTAGAAAATGCTGATGAGTTCCCAAAGCATAAATTGCTTGTTCTGTCTAACCAAAACTCCCAAACTAATTAATCGTCTCTCTATCACATTATCTTTATCGCTTTACTTGTTTTTGTATTTACAATTATGATAAAAGAGAAACATAGCACATTGGAGGACATACTGTAGAAACACATTTTTGCTAGAACAATGACCTCAGTGATCAGTCTCTTATCAAAGTAAGTGCAGATTCATTTTCAGTCAGTGCTTGTTCATTGTTAGAATTCCTTTTGAGAAAATGCATGAACAGATCCATTGTGGGAAGTGGTGCAAGCATCACTTCCACTCAACATGGTCATTAAATTAAGGCCTGCCTGTCAAAATAAAGCCCATCATTGACCCAGCTTGTAAAAGGACAGAAGACACTCTTCCATCATTTACGTCATTACTGTCTCTCTGTCACCATGCTCTCATGCTCCATAAGTCAAAAAGCATTGTGGCTCTTTCTTAAAAAATGTCCTGTCAGGTCTGAATAAAACCACAATGAACAATTAGGTAACTAAGACCTACAATCATGTGAAAAAGAAAGTTATCATAGGACTCTTTGCAACCCTGTGAAAAACTAAGTACACACATGGTTGTGGAAGAATTTTGTCCCACTCTTCTTTACAAGGTTGCTTCAGCTCATTGAGGTTTGTAGATATTTGTTTATGCACAGCTCTCTTAAGGTCCTGGCACAGTTTTTCTGTAGGGTTAAGGTCCGGACTCTGGGTCAATACAACACCTTGATTCTTTTCTTTTTCAGCCATTCTGTTGTAGACTTGCTGCTGCTGGGATCATTGTCCTGTTGCCTGACCCAGTCTAGAATACTTTGGTATACAGAGGAGTTCATAGTTGACTCAGTGACTGCAAGGTGCCCAGGTCCTGTGGCTACAAAACAAGCCTAAATCATCACCCCTCCACCACCACACTTGAAAGTTGCTATGAGGCATTTGTGCTGATCTTTGGTCTCATCTGTCCAAAGGGCATTGTTTCAGAGGTCTTGAGGTTTTTTGTTTTAGAAAACTTTGCAAGCCTAAGCTGTGCTGCTTTGTTTTGTTTTGTTTTTTTTTTTTTTAGAGAGAAGAGGCTCTCCTGACAACCGTTCAAAACAAGCCATACTTGTTCAGTCTTTTTCTGATGTTACTATTATGAACTCTACAGTTAGCACTGTCTTCTTGCACACAAAAATACAGTGCTAACTGAGCCCTGTAGAGTCTGAGATGTAGCTTTTGGGTTTGGTTTTTTTTGTTGCAATTTCTCTGGGCATTGCACAATCTGACCTTGGTGTGAATTTTCTTTGACGTCCACTCCTGGAAGATTGGGGCATTACACCTGAATGCTCCAAACCAGCAAACTGCCAAAACCTGTTTTTATAGAGGTGCTCACAACTGCGGATGATCAGTTAGGAGCACCTGGCTGCTACTTACCATACTAATTCCTATGGAAGCAGTATGGGTGTACTTAGTTTTTCACAGGTCTGCATAGAGTCCTGTGAAAACTCTCTTTTTCACAGGTCTGCATAGAGTCCTGTGAAAACTCTCTTTTTCACAGGACTCTATGCTTTCATGTTTGAAAACTAAAAATGGCTTTAGAAAGGGGACATACTGTTTTTAGGAAAAGAAAGAGAACATGCTCCAGTAATGTGAAGATGTGAAAGTATGCATGTGTCTTCAGAGTTGATTGTCATACAGAGGAGATACAGAGAAATGTCATAAAAAGAAAGCAGTCCTCGGTTATTAGTGCAGAGGTCTCCAGTAAACAGAATCCTCTAGCTAAAGAGTCTGTCCTCAGGGGTTTGAGCTCAGTGAATGACAGTGGACAGAGAGAAGCCCACAGGCAAACTCTCCAGTCTGGAGATGGCCAGACTTTTACACCACACACACACACACACACACACACAATGTACAATGTCCACAGGGTGATTTAAAAGATACACGTTCCCTCTTATGTGCACATGCTCACACAGTCACACACACAGAGATTGTGTGTGTGTGTGTGTGTGTGCGTTATGTGTGTGTACAGGAAACTCAAAGACAGAAAGGTAGTCAGACATAGAGAGAATAAATGCTCATGCACATGTCTCTCTGAGTCACCCTGCGGACCTCTTACAGAAAAGATACAATCATTTCATCATGTCGCAGTGAACACCCACCTTATCTCTCGCTGTAGGGAACAGGGTGAGTCAAACCCACCAAAAAAGACCATTTTGCTCTCTAAACGCACTCATTTGACGATACAGAAAATCTATGGCAATAATTCAGCCCTCTGCAGAGTTGGACTTTAACACTAATTGTGAGCAAGTGGCTCATACTTTTTGTGGAGTGAAGCATAATTAGAATGTGCACGTTTCATCTCTGTTCCTGTCGAAGAGCACAGCTGGTATGGCTTTTAGTTCACAATGCAGCCTGTGTTTCAATTTGTAAAGACTGAATACTAGCTGGCTCCCTTTCAGTTTATTGCTAAAAAGACAATGCCAACAACAATGTTTTGCCAGTTTCTGTGCTTTTTTTAGGCGATGGACTGGTATTTGTATAGAGCTTTTCTAGTCTTATTGACTATCAACTACTCAAAACTCTCTTATTTATATTAGCCTGATTCACTAATTCATGCACATAAGAATACGGTGCTTTATTCTACGCATACAGTGTTTTATCTGTGACACAAAGGGAGATATATCAGGGACAACTGACACTCTACCTCCTGAATTACAGCCACCACATGCAAATATATAAATGTACTACAAATAATGAATGAATGAATTAATGAATAGGCAGACTAGGTAACCTTTATGTTCATCCTGATCCTCAAAAACTAATACCAATTCAAGAATAAGGTCACTAGTTTGGATTTGAGCAAGAAGATAGAGGAAAATTAGATTGACAGACAACTTGACAGCTATTTTCATAAACTAATTGAAATTTTTATGCATAAAAAAAAAATCTCTTTTCTGGCTTTAAAATGTAAAACTTTGCTGATTTACCTCTGATACACAAAATGATCACACTAAGGCTGAGTCGCTCTGTATGGGTGCTGGACTTTCTAACAAACAGAAGAGAGACTGTCAGAACCCACATCACTTTCTCTCCCCCATCATCCTCAGCTCTTTTTTGTGAGCCACAATCCCGAGTGCACACAGTGTCAAGTTTGCAGATGACACAGCAGTGGTGGGACTGATTTCCAGCAACGATGAGATGGAGTGCAGCGCTAGAGGTAGAACATCTGGAGGCTCGGTGCAGAGCAAACAACCTCTGCATCAATGTGGAGAAAATGAAGGAGGTGATCGTGGACTTTGGGAAAGACTTTGAGAGCCCTCCTGCCCCCATCTACATCAGAGGACCAGCTGTCAAGGTTGTCTCCAGCTTCAAGTACCCGGGAATATACATCAGCAACGACCTCACCTGTAACACCAACTCCAGCAGCCTAATAAAGAAGGCCCACCAACAGATGTACCTACTGAGGTGGCTCAAGCGGGCCGGCCTGAGTACCACAGTCCTCACATATTTTTACAGGTTTGCAGTGGATAGCATCCTCACATCATGTGTCACTGTGGGGTATGCAAACTGCTCTGCTGCAGACAGGAAGACTCTGTAGTAGGCAGTTAAGTCCAAAGACAAGGCTGAGAAACAGCTTCTTCCTGGAAGCTCTCCTTCTCTTCCAGCGTCTTCCTGGAAGCTCTCCTTTTCTTCCAGCTTCTTCCCAGAAGCTGTCAGACACATAGACTCACAGCACCTTAAATTGCATTCTTAATTTATGTCCTTGCTAGCTTTTATTTAATGGAGCTTTTACTTTTTTAAACTGTATTACCGATTTTGTTGTTTTGTTTGTTATAGTAAACGTTCATGAGGATCTCATTACTTAGTTTTGTTCCTTCTCATACTACCTAATGTCTTGGAATGACAAATGCCTTGAATCTTGAATCTATACAAAATTAAACAGATTTGGGCTTTGGGCCGATAATGATACTAAACATAAAATTTAAAGATACAAGTTTAGCCTGTGGATTTTTTAAAAATAGTTTTATGAGTTTGTGGATAGCAGTGTTAAATCTGGTAATTAAGACACAGTTGAGCCACAGCAGCAGTTTTTCTTGGTAAAGCAGAGCAAGCAGACTAAAGAAAAAGACAAATGACAGAGTTGGGCTAATAAACCAATAGGCTGTGTGGGTTATCTGTGTAACACCTATATAAGCTGCTGATACAATCTACCTTCAAGAATACAACATCAGTTTTAGCTGACTGAAGTTTTTAAGTCAATCAACCTACAGACAATATAAATCTTAATTACCTGTGGATAGAGATCTGGACTGCAAACGAACATGGCGTTCTTTGATTATGTACTGACTTTCGCCTAAATCATGAATGGCTCAGTCACACTACAATAAAAATAGGACGGCACCCTCCTTGCCACTAGTAAAAATTGGTGGTTGCCTGGTGATTGCATTGATTTTTTTCAATTCGGTGACCAAATGCGAGTCGTTGCGATGACCAGATGGTCACCCAGGGATTGAACATGCAACATCCTCAATTTCTGTGTAATAACTATGAATTACAAGATTTGTCTCCAAACAGTTGCAGTCTGACTCTGCAATCCTTCACACACAGATTAAAAAGGTTTGCAAATAACTACCATCTAATTTATAAACACAGACAGATTGGCAGCATGTTGGAATCAACGTCAGTCAGTCTGCACCAATGAGTGCAACTCGTCTACCACGTCTCTCTTTGCAGTAGGGGAATGGACTCAACTGGTTGCCAACTGGTTGTATTCCTATATAAATGCGAGGTTACCAAGCTCCTACATCATACTGCAGTTAAATCGCTGTCCTGCAGCAACTATTAAAATATACAAATATGACTATTTGTGGAGGAATTTTCAAATTTGGACTCTGAATGTAAATAGTTACTATGAATTTCTACATATGTACACAGCAACAGATTTGTGGTTTAAAAAAAAACATTTTTTTTAGCCTTTATTGCCGGACAAGATGGTAAAGCAGATAGGAAAAGTAGGAGAGAAAACCAAGGGAACAACATGCAAGAAGTAGCTGGGGGTGGAACTGAACCCTGGCCTCTGTGGTGGCTTTGCAACATATGGGTCACCTACTCAACCCAGTGAGCTAAACCAGCATCAGAAAGTTGTGATTTTTGCCAATTTATCACAGTTAATCACTGTATTATCACAAACAGACTGCATGTAATTTCCAACTTGACCCCACTGCTTATCGCTGTCTTCACACAAACGTCACTTTGAAGATGGCAGCTGGTCTCTGTCTTCAAAGCAACCATTTCACAGGCAACTAGACTATAAGTTCATTGCACACAGTCGCAATAGTTTTGTTCATAGCATAATGCACACCATGCATGTGTGCTGTGAAGCATGCCTGGAGTAACATATTACCTCAGCATGTTCTTTTGTGTGGAATATAAAGATGAGAGACTAAATAATTGGTCTGAGCTGGCTGAATAATTGGTCTGAATAAACTCCATGGCTAGAAAAAAAAAAACTCAGTACTGGACACACTTTGAATTAAATTCCAGCTGCCAGAAAAAGAATATAGCTCACCAGGATAAGAAGGCAGACATGAGGCATAATTATATGTCTCCCAAACCTTGTGTTACATTATCTCCTGTAGCACAGTATTGCTAATGCTGTGGTCACAATATACACCATTAGAGTGAAATACACCATTATGTAAAAGCATGGCTTATCTTTAGGTCTTTTAGTGTGTAAAAGATCCCATTTGATGAAGCCCAAAGAAGCACTTTACAGAATCATTATTTTCCAAAGAGGCTAAAATGGTTCACTATGAATGTGTAATAAGGGCTGTAGGTCCAGCTGAAGGAAAAAGAAACCACAGATCAATTGATTTTCTCCATGTTGTGTATTGTTGGTAAATGCAGTCTATAAAGGTTTTCACACTCGAAATTTTGTGTTTCCCACACAAAGCGAAGGTCAGCACAGGTGCGTGGGCAGTTCAGATCTCAATGCCAGGCTGCTCTTAGGCCACTAGCCAACATGGAGTAACCAGCCGTATCGGATGTTTCCATGTCTCCAATGTTCAGTGTTCCAGTCTGAAAATCACCTGCTCCTGGGTACATCTGCTGTCTGTTATGATGGACGTCAGCATCTTACTTCCATCTATATTTCTTTTACCATACCTCTAACCCCCTCCACTTCCCTCTTTTCTCTTCTCCCTCACTTTCCTCTCTCTGCATGGTCTCTGAGGGATGAAGAGTCATTAGCAGGTAATGAATGCAGTGCATGTGTGATTTCAATGAGTGTCTGTAGGGCTAACCGAATGAGAAACCAGGGAGTGGACATTTTTCTCACTGCTCCTTGTCTGTGCTCAGGGGAAGATGAGGGAATTTTGGTTATTTTGGCTCTGCTCTGAAGGAGAGACGTAGTAATTGGCTCCCCTCGGAGACTGACTAGCGTCAGAGCAAAATGTGCCCAATTTGCTGCGGCCGGTTCATTCCACATAACCACATATACCATGTATAATAGATGTGCATCTCTCTCTATGTGTGTGTCTTCAGGGAGGATGAAGACACTCTGATTTGTACCCTATAGTGTGTGAGCAGAGGGGAAGTGAAAATCCAGCCTCATGATTGGATGGCATGCTGGGTGATACATTCTTTAACTGCCGTGCTGCAAAAGTTACCATCAAGAACCTCTCACTGCTGAAATATACATCAGAACCTCAGCCGGTTAAATATGAATGTAGTGTACAGTAGGTGTGCTGTGTGAGGACAGTGTGGCTCAGTTTGTTTGTGTGTGACAGTGACTGCTGCCCTGTGTTTCCCTTAAGTGTCAGCGTACCCTGTTGGGGAATGTCTGACATGTACTCTGCTTTGTTTACTGGGCTTGAAATGAGGCTGTCTCGTGTTTTATACTTTTCAAGTATCTGTCACCTTCAAGGTGCAAGCATAGGCCACCACTTTTTGATATCCTATCAAAACTAGGACTTATTCACAAGAGTTTTTCATCAAGTGTGGCAATGAAAGGTACCCACTACGAACAATGACATTCTTAAAGTTATTTTCAAAGGACAGTGGGTAGTCTAACCTTCTCAAATATGCTCTCTTTACTGACATGGTAGGAAAGATGAGAGAGATACAGAAAAGAGCAGAGCTAGACACAGGCAAGAATGTAATGATGGGATTTTATCCCAGGCAAGAGGAGTGTGCTATTTACAGGATGGGTGAATAATATGATATGATACTGGACATATAAAATTTTTTTCAGTGCAAGATAGCACATCAAACTTATTTTTAACAAAAGAAGCCCCAATATCATGATAAGCTATAACACAAGCACCTCCATCATCTGTGATCTTTAAAATGGATAGAAAGGGAGAGATTTCTGTTTCACATTACAAATTTTATGTGTGCAAGCCTAAAAATACACTAAAACTATGGGATTCCAGCTCAATATCCAGGTGAATTCCACTGTAAAAGATGTATTGATGAGTTGTGTATATATCTGCAAGGGGATAAAAATGGTATTGTACACCTGCAAGGATGTCTGTGCCTTGTGCATCCACTTAAATAGCTTGCCATGAGGCCAAGGAAATCTCATTCCCCTATATTTTCTGGGTGGCTTGGGCCAGCCACAGATGAATGATAAATGAGCTGTTAAGGCACAGGTCTTGCGTGCATTCCTCACCCATACCATAACTGTGCATGTGGTCATGGTCACAGGATTTTTGTGATTCAAAAGAGACAATGCAACTCTCAGCAGTACTTTTCACCATGCACAAGGTGCAGATTTATGTATAATACGACTCTTTAGCTCCTCCTCTTTAACAAAGATCTATATATTTGTAACAATAACATTTATTGCACTTGCATAATTCAGCAAAAGCATCATTCAGTCTCTGCAGTAGGCGTTGGTCTGTAGAAACTCCCTCCTAGAGACAGCACTCATTGCTATGGTTACCCTAGAAATATGAGATATCTTCCACCTTTTTGCTCTTGTGTCAGTATAACACTGGAAAATGATGAGAAGTGCCACAACACCATCTCAGTGGTGCATCAGAATTAAAAAATCTAATTTACAAATGCTACCTGGCCTGAAGCAATAATTTGGAGAGTGGCAGTCGCAGGTAAGTGAAATCCTGTGGCACTGTGTAGAGGCATGATTTTGGAAGATTCTCCTATTAAGTAGGTATCCTTTTCTTTGTTTTATTTGGCAGTTCAATTCTGATAAAAGGCATAAGTCAACTGGCAAACTGGAAGAATAATCACACCTGTCCAACTCTTTCTCATCCCAGGGTGTTACAGTGCATCCAGAAAATATTCACACTACACTTGTTCCACATAAAAAAACAAAATATAACATGTACATAAGTATTCACAGCCTTTGCTCAATATTTTGTTGAAGCACCTTTCGCAGCAATTACAGCCTCAAGTCTTTTTGACTATGATGCTACAAGCTTGGCACAGCTATGTTTGGGTAGTTTCTCCCATTTTTCTTTGCAGAACCTTCAAGCTCGATCAGGGTGGATGGGGAGCGTCGGTGCACAGCCATTTTCAGATCTCTCCAGAGATGTTCAATCGGGTTCAAGTCTGGGCTCTGGCTGGGCCACTCAAGGGCATTCACAGAGTGGTCCTGAAGCCAGTTCTTTGTTATCTTGGCTGTGCTTAGGGTCGTTGTCCAAGGTCCAGAGCGCTCTGGAGCAAGTTATCATCAAGGATGTCTCTGTACATTGCTGCATTCATCTTTCCCTCGACCCTGACTAGTCTCCCAGTTCCTGCTGCCGAAAAACATCACCACAGCATGATGTTGCCACCACCATGCTTCACTGTAGGGATGGTATTGGCCAGGTGATGAGCGGTGCCTGGTTTCCTCCAGACATGACGCTTGACATTCAGGCCAAAGAGTTCAATCTTTGTTTCATCATACTAGAGAATTTTGTTTTTCATGATCTGAACCATCGGGTTCTTCGTCACCTCCCTGACTAAGGCCCTTCTACCCCGATCACTCAGAATGGCTGGGCGGCCAGCTCTAGGAGGAGTCCTGGTGGTTCCAAACTTTGGTTCCAAACTTCTTCCATTTATGGATGATGGAAGCCACTGTGCTCATTGGGACCTTC
>VUQS01029612.1:0-13276 GCA_015108495.1 Heterochromis multidens | reverse complement strand
AAAAAAAAAAAAGAAAAGGGAAAAAAAAAAAATTTTCCCCAAAAAAAAAAAAAAAAAAAAAAAAGCTTGTGTTTTACATCTCTCTCACAACGACAGCTTCAGGGACAGTTTATGTGCAAGAGACAAAGACACTTTGACACTGTCAGCTTCTGTCACTGAAGCTACCAACGGTTGCTGGCGAGGAGCTGCTGCAGCAAAGCAGCCGGCTCGTCTTGTGTTGATCAGCGGGTGTGTGAGAGGCTGTGAGATGGCTGGGTCTTTTGTGTGTGACTTGATGTCTAGAGGCCTTTATGATAATGAATGTTAGGTCTTCCCCCACTAAAACATATCAATAAATAAAACATAGGAACTCCTCCATTGTGGCTGATTCGCACACGGAAGGAGGCACAGGCCCTTTTTAGCTTACTGCCACTTTAAGGGAGTGTAGCTTAGCTATGATACAAATACACCATCATAAACACTTAAGATGAACAATCCACCTGAGACTAAGAAAGCAGCCCTTTAATCCACGGTGAAGGAGGACTATACATAATTAAGAGAGGAAAGTGTAAAGATGTAATTGGTACATTGTTGATAATCTTGATTACCATTATTAAGTAGTTTTTAAAGATACATGACTCTGAGCCATATTTAGAGGACCTAACTTATTAATCAGGCAGCTGTTTGGAGTAGCTCTTCAGAGAAATGCAGAAGAGGTACAGTAATTACTGTGAGTTTTTTATGAAGAGAAAATATATCGTTGTTCTACGCTAAATTAAAAACCTAGAAAGAAAACTAAGCTGATATGTCCAACATTTAAACAAAACATTTAAGACAATGTAAAAAAAACTGCTGTGCAAAGAGGAACGGTGCTGACAGCAAGAATTAGCACAGTCAAACCACATTTTAAGTCACTCACTACAAGAAACAAAACTAAGAAATGACAGTAACGCAATGGTGCAAACAAAGGGCCAGGCAAGTTCCCCTTTGTGTCTTAGACCATCACAGCAAAAGCCTTTGTTTTTGTGGTTTTTTTGCTCTGACTGTTGCGGGTCTTACCCTCAGGTTGAGGTTTGCTCACAGGTGCTGTCTGCCATCCAGGCCTAGTTCACCCCCAGCCATCCCCAGGCTCTAGTGGGCTCTTCAAACACTGCTTGAAACAAAACTGTAGTCGAATGAAAAAATAAATAAATAAAAAAATTAAACATTGATTAGTTAGCAAACATCAGTAGAAATTTATTTTCAGAGGCTGAACAGGTTTAAAAGGTTAAAAAAAAAAGGGTGTGGAAAACAAGAGAAAAACTGCTTGAAATTGATTGATTGAAATGGGATGCTTTTACTTTTAAAACCTAAAAACAAACAACATATTAGAGAACAAATGACTGTCATAATTTGTATTTGAGTCTTACTGGCCTATCAACATTATAAATAGAAAATTAGATTGGTAGTGAAAATTTGTAACTCTGGTATATGCCAGATCAGAGAACAGATGCCTCTTTATTAAATGAAGGGAAACAGCATTTGAATTAATGAACTTAACTAATACCAGGAGTATCACAGAAAAAGGCATGGTCTCTTTTGAATAAGAACATACAAATTGTTTACAGTGTAAACGTTTTAGAGTGTCACATCTGAATGGCTGAAGACACACAGTGTAGTTTATATATCATGCACTATACCCCCACAAACCAGGGTCTCACTGTGTTGAACAGAACCTATCTGGTATCCAGCTTGTGTGATAATGCTTGTTATCATAGTCATACTGCCCTCCATTGGTTAAAACTCATATTACAAAATCTTTACAAAGGGTAAAGTCAATCAGGAAATTCCAACTTCAAAACAGTTCATGGTTATTTTATAATTTGAAATTGAAGACCATGTTGAAAAATGGCGATGCACAGCAATTTCTCAAGATCTGCTTTGATTTTAAAGTCCAACTTCAGCTTGAAGTACATGAAGTATAACTTGTTTCCCAGTTGGATGAACTACTGTTCCATTCAAGATATTATTAACTTATTTGTATTCTTGATTTCTCCCTGCATTTATCATTATCAACTTACTTCCACTAAAGTGAAAGTAAGTTAACATGAGACAAAATTTGGTTTCATAAATTACACATAGCTGAATGTATTTGTCACTAAAAACTTCACTTCCAAGTGTATTCAAGCACTTTTGCAGTTCTTTTCCATTTCACAATATAGCAAACCTTTAAAATATTGTCGTGGTACAATTAGTGATTAGCTGCAATAAGTGTGTTACTCCTGGTCAGAGCATTAGCAGTTTGAAATCTAAGAAGTTTGATCATAGGAATCAAGAGCTGTTCATTAAAGTTTGTGAGATATTATGAAGGGAAAAACCAAAAACCTATTAAGAACTGTGCTCTCAATTTGCATTAAAACTAACTCAAAACATACATTAGGTGATGAAATCTTTAAAGAATGAATCTGGTTTTTATTTATATATTTAATTTAATTTAAAAAAGTGAACATGTCAACATCAGTGTCCACTTATAATGCTCGTCTCCAACAATTTACTTAGTATGTATTTTGAACCGTGAGGGGGAAAGGAGAACAAAGGAAATGTTACTTATACATTGCATGTTTTTAATATTAACTATGTTTGTTACTTTAAAAAAAAAACCCTAAAAGACAAAGCAAATTTACTTACCAAAGCAAATTTTAAAATAAGTTTAAATGCTCTACGCTTTCAGAGTATTTGGAGAGATGTATTTTCCCCATTGCTCCCCATTAGTATCACAAATTCTTAGACTTATGTTGCACTCGCAGCAGAGGAGCTACTGCATTGTCATGCAAGTGCTTCCCATAACACTGCACAGCAAGATGAGTGAATTCACAAAGTGATTCAGTGATTCTGCTGAATGGACGATTCTTGTTGGCTTTTACGGGGATATATTTGGGTTCAATTTAGCGTGCTAAAGATGTGACTGAGTAGTTTCATAAACTAGAGAATAAGAAGCTCAGTGTCTTAAAGGTTTGGCACACCCATAGTACTCTTACACATCTGATTAAACCTGCATGTGCCCGGCACCTACCTCATTATCCTGTTAGCTTTGTTGCACCTGTTTGTTGTTACACCTTTATCATTCCATTTTTTCCCAGCCCAGCACCATCCACCTTCAGCCTGAGCTGAAGTGAAAACAGTGTGCGCAGAGGTTTAAAAAAGTTTATGTGAAGTTTTCTGGAACCATGTGTAAGAGTAAAAGAAGGTGTGGAACCAAATTTACTTTACAAAGCTGCAAAGAAACCTTAAAAAAGCCTTTAATTTCATCTATGCCTATTTTTAAAGAATTCTGTTTAAGTTTAAAAATGTCAATTTTTCTCGAAGCTTCTTGCATGTGAAAACACGCTCTTAGCAGTTAGTAGTGATGTTTATGGGAAATGTGGTGCTGATTTAATAGCACATCTGGCATGAGGCAGAGGAAGGCAGCATTATATACCATACAGTAGTTTAATTTGTTAATAGTTCATATGGCAAACACTTAACTTTTAAATGATAACCTCACGTTTATAAGGTGTTGGAGCGGTTTAATGTCTCCTCACCTGTGACGTGCACGAATCCCATAAAAATTTGCTTCAACACACGAATCCTTAACTTGAACTATACACTGAAGATGCCTCACTTTCTTGCTCTGGCACATTTATAGGTGACCGTATAATGTTCTACACAACTTCTATCAACTCACACACACATACACAAACACAGCAGAGTAATAATGTGTAGTCTTAATATGCTGTTTAAGACCAACATGCCTGGTGCCAAATTTTCCTTAAAAGGTACTCCTCATACATTTGCTATTGTAGCTTTAGTCCATGTACATCTCTGAATTTTCTTTTGAATTAAAAGGAAAAATGTGAAGATTTAACTGTGCTGTTGGTTGCAATAAAAAGTCAGATGAACCCTCTTGTTCTTCACAAACTCAAATAAACCACTGACTTATATGCTATTCATTATGAGGTTGTTACCAGTGCATGAAGGCTGAACGACTATTCTGCATCATAGTCAGACTGCATACAGTATGTGCATGATTTAAGGTGAGCAACAAAAACTGTAAAAATGCATACATTTATCGATATTTTGAGAATTTTGCTAAATCGTAACCAACATTAGACTGCCACACACCACATTATAACACTAAACACAGCTATTATGAAGTGACGATGAAATGAACGAGCGAATTGTTAACTTCAACATGAGGTTTACTGGTAAAAAAGTTCGACTTTGTGTAGCTGTCAGAGGCCTGACTAGAATAATGAGTACCTAACGTCTGGGAGGCAGGCCGAGGGTAGCTGATTTAAGAAACTGGTCATGTTTAGGATATTGCCATGATTGAAACCAGATGGTACTGAGAAAACACACACTTTTCATTTTTCATTATGCACTCATTTGGTGAAAGTCCTGCAGATATTATGTCGCACTCTTTTGAAGATGAGTCATAAAACCATGTCAGACTGCCTGCAATGAGTTCCTCAGTGGAATCTATAAGAATAGGTTCAGGGCTGAAGTTTGTGGAAATAACTGGCAAGTTATCTAAAGCTCTGTCAACAAACTAATAGGACCTGATGAAAAAGAATGCTCATTGATTCAGGTTAAAGCTCACTGTCCTCATTCACTGACTTGCCAAAGAACATACTATTGAAAATATATTGGGGGAAAAAAAAGGGCTAAAACCATCTGCACGCATGTAATGTTTTATGCCTGTGCACATACAGCCACAGTCCCTCAGGGCCAGGAAGATGGTTTGGCAGGGGATCATGAAGAACAGGTCAACATAAAGAGCGAGGGAAGGCAAGGCAAGGCAGACGGAAGAGTCAAAAGAAACCCGGCGAAGTCTTTGAATCCAGTGGAATTCCTCTCCTCCTCCGTGGCTCCTCTGGGAGGCGTCAGGAGCCTGTGGAGAGAGCGAGGTAAGACGGGGCCTGTCAGGAACAAAGCTCCAAATTCACATGATATGTTTAGCTAAAAGGGTGAAAGAGAAATGAATCAAAGCTTGGCGGGATCAAAGAAACGCAACAATAAAGTCAAGGCGGTTGCCATGGGACCAGCAGGAGATGCATATCATTTATAAGTTGTTCTTCGGCTCTGTCAGATGTGGAGGGAATTGATTGTTATTGTTTGGAGGATGAACTGCTGCTGGAGGGGGTTAAGAGCAAGGGTCATCATCACACAGTGAGAGGAATATATCTTCTCACTTGTTTTAAACAGAAGCCGCCTGTGATCAGTGTCAGAGGCCAGCGCAGAAGCACCTTCAACTTGTGATGAGACAGACACAAAGACAACTTTGTCAACCCCATAAATATCTTATCGCCACAAACCACTGATAGGCTAAACATTTGTTTTGCATCTTACACTGTCAGAGGTTATAATCATTGTTAGTGTTTGAATTGGAAATCAAATACACTTAAGCTGTTAACTGGAGACTTTCATTTTTATGCATGCACTGTCCTATTCAAACAAAGAATGCTAGTCCTTCACAACTTTGTAAAGGAATATGGTGGGCTTTCCCCCCAGTTTTAAGGGTTGTTTTTTGGGTTTTTTTGGGGGGGGTAATTTACCTTAATTACAAAAATAAGTTTCTCACTCAGTTGTAATTATCTGCATTTTATACTTCTACCAACACCAATACATTGACGAGTAATTAAATTTTGTATCTTGAGCTTGAATTATTTAAACTTTACATTTAGTGGGGTGCTTCCTATATGAGTTTTGACACTAACCATAAACAAAAAGTCCCTGGTTTCAGTCTAAGAACCTTTGTTGCGTCTAAATTTCCATCCTTTCCTGTAATCTCTTGACAGTCTAAAATAAAGATATAAGGAAAAAAAATCCAAACAGCAAGTCTTTCCAGAAACTACTATATGATCTGGTTGTAGAGGATATGTATAATTTATTGAATTAAAATTATTTGTGGCCTATTTAGTTGATTATCAAAATATCTCAAAACCATGACAGATAAAAAAGAAAGAAACTAAACTGGCTGTATACCTCTTGAGATAAGAGAGGGAAATTCTGTTTGTTCTTGTTATTTGGTTGGGTCTAAAGCCTCGAAGACAAAGACAAAGTAAAATAACTCGGGTCTACCTGAGAACCCGAGAGCAACCTGAAAACAAAACTTATAAAAGAAAACCAAATCAAAGAGTTTCACTATTGCAAGGAATAAACAATGAAGTGAGAAAAATGGATAGAGAGTAGAAGTTAGACATGATGACGTTAAAAAAAAAAAATCACTGATGCTATATTTTGGGGGTTAAATTATTATTAATTATAAATAATATGACTTTGACCACAAGTAGCTTATTTATGTGTTTATTTATGTTACTCAAAATGAGATTCCACACAAATCATGCTATCACGTCAATGTGAAACTGAAATATTCCACTTATGTCTTAATTACAGACAATTAATGGATTTCCCAAAAAAAACTCAGCCAATACGACATGACAGTGAGTGTGTCATTATTATCATTGTTCTGTATATGCAGGTGCCTGTTAATACGCACGTGTTTATGTGTGTGTGTGTGTGTGTATGTGTGTGCACATGCAACGATGAGACCCAGTCTCTTGTCTGCTCTCTCAGATTGTGCCCATGAGAGATCCAAAAATAACAACAAAGGGCCCTCAGTGGGTGGGATGAAAGCTCTGTCACCAACCATTTCAGCACATAGAGTCTCCTCCCCTACTGTATCACTGAGTGACACCTCACACATCACATGGCGACACAAAGAGGAAGCGGACTTTCTCATTTGACCGCAACAAATATTTCCATATGTTAATAAGATTGTTTTTGGCTTTTACTGGGGGCCAAATGGGTTCTGATTCAGAAGTGAAAGGTTATGTGTTCACTGTGTAACTAGCGGTGTTGACATTTATCACGTGTGGTAAAAACTGGCTTTGAGGAATCATTTAACATTGTGCTTTCTTGCAAAAATGTAATTTAAAAAAAAGTTAGATGAGAAGAAGGATGTGACTCTCATGTGCCCTAAATATTCAGCTAAACCCATAAGGGCATTAGCTTACCTAAACACTAGTGTTTCCAGTGTTCACAGTCATGCTACAAACACATCTTAAGTGATTAGATCAGAAAATGGCATCTTGTTTGTTCAGAGAACCTAAAAATAAAGTAAGAGGGCTCTACATAGAGTAACTCATCTAGTCTTGGTATCACCACCACGAGATTTCATTTAGGCAGGGTTTGGTTTCCCCAAGCAGCAAACTCCAGGTCCTCAAACAGACGCTTAAGGCTAGTCTCAAAAGTGAGACATTTCCCATAGACTGTATAAAAAAGATGACCATAGCTTCCTGGTCTGAAAAAGTGAGGATAATGGGGAAGTGCCTTAAACCTGCATCTTTTCTAGTTGCTCAGCCAAAGTAGAGTAAAAATAGAATGGCAACCTCCTTACGACTAAGAAAAATTGGTGGTTACAAGGTGATTGCATTTAATTTTTTTGCATTTGGCAAATGATTGCAAATAACTGGAGCAACCAACTGGTCGCCCAAAGACTGAGCATGCGACACCCTCAACATCTGGGTGACCACTTTTGATCGCAAGGCAACTGCACTGGTCACCTGGTGGGAGGGGACCTATCGCCAAACAATTGCAGTCTGAGTTACAAGATGCATGAAGTACAAGTTTACATCACTGCAATCATTCTCAGACAAACTGTCGAAGCCTTGCAAATAATTGCTATCTAAACTCATAAACAGACTGCCAACTACTATTCGTGGAGGGATTTCTGTTTCAAATCTGTAAGGTCTGGCTGGACAGACAACAGCATAATTGCAACACATGGGAACATATTTGCAATTTTTGCCAATTTATCACAGTTAATCACCATATTATCACAAACAGACTGGTCCCCATCTTCGAAGCAACCATTTCAAAGGCAACAAGATTGCAAATTCATTGCAGACGGCTGCAATAATTTTGGTTGTGCCACAGTCTCCAACCACTGTTTTTCCTAGCCTGACAATAGCATAATAGTCAGCAGAGGGGGGGGGGGAACTCCTCTGGTTGCAAACAGGTTATGATCTTAAATAGTTTATGATCTCAGTTGCTAGTTTTTATTTTTATTTGTTGTATATTAAAAATATGTTCTTTAAATTATGGTCCCTATAAAAATGTGCTTTAGAGTGTGCCTATTGTATGACAAATTACTTCAAGCATGTGACTTGTTATGCCTGGTTTTAAAACACCAAGATGGTGATGGCCAAAATGCTCCATTCAAGGCTTTACAAGACTTCATTACCTACTGGGGCATGGTGGCTAATTTGTAGATGGTTTGCTAGCTAACAAATGCCTCTGTCTTCTTTATACAGTCTATGCATTGCCCCTTTGCTTCCAGGCTTTGTGCTAAGCTAATCTTTCTTACGTTGTACTTAGTGCGCAGGCATGAGAGTGGTATTGATTTTCTATTCTAACTCTCAGGAACAAAAAAAAATAAAGAAATCAAATTAGCAAACATACCAAAAAGTTAAACTATTACAAAAGTTACCAAATTAAGAAAAGTAAAAAACAAAAAAATACAAAGGACTAAAGAGAAAATTAGACATAAATTCATTCAAAATCTCTGCAGAATCACTGAAACACTGGAGTACTCTGACTGTAAAATCTACTGATCTGATACAATAAAAAAGCCCCTAAGTAGTGTTTTACAGAGTCCCTAATAGTCTTAAATTCACAGTGAAAATCCCTCCATGTTCCACTACTGATGTCAGGCCAACAAAACTACAAACAGCAATGAAGGACTCCATTGTTATTTCTAACTGGTAGAAGCCCTGAGGTTATTTTTCCTCTGCCTTGAAACAAATCAATGAAGCACAACTCACTTTGAACAATTGCACATTTGCTGAAATCAGATGTGGGTTGAGGAGCCAACCATCATCGCACTTATTCTGTTTGTTGACAGAGGAGGACTTTGATAAACAAGCCTGTTCTTTGAAACAGGTGCCCGAGCATGAGTTCAGTTTTGAGAGGCAATTCAGAAAACTGACTGATTAGAGGATGTTTGTTATTCTGCACGCAACCATTCGGATTCTGTGTATCCTTCCCAAAGTCACAGAAAGGCTTTCGGTATAAACAATGATACTATTTATTTTTCAGCTAAAATAACACAAAAGTCTGACATAGATATTTGCAAATTTTCAAATACCCTGGCAGTCAAAATGTCTGTCTTCTCCCATCACTTTGATAAAAGCATCAACAAACAGTATAACTTGATAAAAATCTGCCTCTTTTATGGAGGTTTTCTCTAGCCAACGTTGCCCCCAAGTGGTTACAAATTGCACAAAGTACAAGTTTACATTACGAATTAACATACTAAATCTTAAGAAACTCTGCCCATGTTATTGTTTAACCGGCTTTGATCGCATCATTCTTGTAAAATGTAAAGTCTGCTTTCTCAACTGAGAGACTGAAAAACTGAAGTTATGGCTTAGCCATGATATGTTTTTCCTGGCTGTTCTACTACAGTAAACACAACACGCAGCCCAGTCGGTTCACAAACTCAGCTTATCCTCACTATCAACATATGGAAGTGTTTTCAAATTGCTATCTACTAGCAGCAAATGGTCTTAAATCAGTCATTTTAATATCAAAGCACTTAACACTAGAATGATGATTACTTGCAGGTGGAGAGCCATGCTGCTTGTCAGGACTGCATTTGAAGAAAATGACTGAGCTCTTATCCGACACGTACAGTACAGCCAGTGTTCAATAGGCAAGATCACATTACAGAAGATTACTTTGGAGTTTCAGCAATTTTCCCAAATTACACTGGCCTTTGGTCTCTGGTAAACTTGATTGACTTGAATGGTTTTCATTAGAAAGCCTAGCAGAGTCTTAGCTGTTGATACTGGTACACAAAAGTCTAGGCATTTGAGGGTGAGCGGGTGCAGCTGGGACACTGGAAGTGAACGGGTATGCAAATCCTTTCATGGAAATGCTTCATCATGTTTTAAGGGAACGCAGACTAGCAGACTATGCTCTTTGATTTGTGAAACTCGTCTGTATTTCACAAGCCTGACATTCTCCTACTATACAGCCATTTGGTCTCACTTAGTTGTCTTTCAAAGGATCTCCTCAGGAAAGCAATATAAGTTCTGGAGTTATTAAATCAACACAGGCTTTCATAATCAATATGGAAGAAAAGTATTGTAAGTATATGGTGCATTTGGTGGGCATTCACAATAAAACCTCATGTGATTTACACTTTGTGTCATATTTGAACTTTAATCCACCCTCCCTCTGTCTCTCCCCATCCAAAGAACTAAATCTGAGTAATGGAAATCAGTTAGATGTCACAAAGAGCCTGAGCCCAGACTGACAAGAAAATAGCCATGAATAACATGACCACCCTTATTACCCTCCTAGGAAAATACTTAGAGTGGGTTCCAAAATGAAGAGTAATGCGGATACACTTTCTGTGTCACAAAGAATAAGAGCTATTTATCATGGCCAGAGATATTCCCACATTCCCCTCAGCTGTCTGGTTGCCTTAACCGCTGCCAAAAAACTGAAATTCAAGAGGTATATCTGTAAGGAGTTAAGGGATGGTGTTATCGCTTCTACTGATTAAGACACTATACCACCCGAGCAATTGCATACAAGTCAAATTAATTTCCCAAAGCTAGCAAAATCAAGCTTAATTCTCATAGTTAGCTGTCATTTAATGATGTCTAAAATCTGCTGCTGGAAAGAACAACCAGAGAAACTGTGTGTACGTGTGTGTATCCATGTTTCTAGAAGGGATCTTCAGGTTTTTGATGCCATCTTGAGGAGATTTACAGCTATAGCAAGAAACTAAAACAGTGCACTCATTTCAACTGCAAAACAAATATTAGGGTTACATTTCCACAATATCCAATGTCACTTAGGGTTTGGGATACTCTAGAGATTAATGTCAGAGGATGAAAGTGTAGTCATTATTTTTATAGAGGCCAATTATAGTCGAAACGACCAAATGTTGTGTTTAACTTGTGAGAGCTTTGATGTATTTGTCTGTTCATTAGCGTGATTTAAACTCCAAGCAAAACCGCTTTAGGAAAGAAAGGAACAGATTGAAGTTTGAATTTCACTTAGTCAAGGAGTGTAGCAGTTTTTCGGGGTAAGAAAATGAGGGTCATGTAATGGATCCATCAAGAAGGACTTTAACAAATAAATAAATAAAACATCACTGATGCTTTTCAGAGTCTTTGAGTGAATGTGAACATGAAGTCATGGCCGCTGGGGGAAACGCATCTGTTTACAAAAATTACATCCTACTTAGATATTATCGTTTCTTCTTTAATCATCTTCCACCATTTTATCCAGACATCATCAGAAAATGACACTTCAGAGGTCAGATGCACACCCTCCACCCACAGCCATCATCCAGCTGACAACACCCCAAGTCCTTTTGGTATGGCAGCTGCACACTAAACAATCCAAGACAATGAAGACTATTCACATGCTAGATTTCAGTCCAAGCAAGATGATATGAGGTACTACAGATTTTTTCCTTTCACTGCATCAAAAAATACAAAGTAGGCAGCGCTACAATGTTCCTCTAAAACAAATAAGCCCCAGACTGGCACAGGCTTCTAATGACATTTGACCTGTGTGGTTACTTTCTGCCAACATTTCAAACCAGTGAGTGTACCACCAAAAGGGCAGTTACAAAAACAGTAGATTTTATGTGTTGTGTAAAGCTGAGCGCTTTAGCATAGATCAGGAAGCATAGATAAAATTGGCAAAATTTTGATAACACAAGGAACGGCTTGTTGTTTTAGGATGAACTTGTACTGCCTGTCAGAGATGATGTTTGCTGGCTTGCTGGACCTTGTTGTGATTAGGGTGTGGTGCATTGCATATAACAACTGCCAACCGAAGGAAAAGCTCAAAAAACCTCTTATTATATGTGTCACAGTTTGCAAAAGATACTGTTATTTCAGTTTTAAGTTACAAAGAATTTTAATGCATTATACCAAAGTAACAGGCTTAAATTAGAATGATGCAGGGCAGCCACTGTTTCACTGTTTATCTACTGCACACAACAGCATAAAATATATTTTACAACAACAAATCCTGTTGTATTTAATTCATAGTATGTTAACTCCACCCTAACCCGACTTTTACATGAAACGGATGTTTTATTTATTTATTTTTTATGTGGTATAACTATTTCTACACGTCAATGCTTCTTCAAACAAACGGAAATGAACAAAGCCCTTATATCGTGGGAAAATGAATGAAAACCACAATGATTTATTTGCAAAGTTTAAATGCATTTCAATGGGTATGAAAGCATCACCAAACTTCACGCTATAGTGTCACCCAGACCTCCATGTTTGCTCAACAATTTGGAGATCTATCTTACACATGAGATTGTAAACACATTCATGATTTAATGTCTATAAAGAGCACAAATAAAACGTTTTAAAACAATGACACGTTTTATTGGTTAACAGCTAGCCGTTTTAAAGAATCACAAAAAAAAGCAGCCCTGACTGTCCTTTCTTGATTTTGGCAAGTTACCTACAGCATACACCAAACTGTACACCGCATGATCTTCCATGTAGTGTTGTCAGTCAAGCTTTGATACACAGCATGGCATCCAGGAGGCTGTCTGTATGTTTGATATGTGCTGTGATGAAACCATGGCTCTTCAAAAGCAGACTGTATTCAGTTGCGCTCCTCTGTTTCCCCTCGCTCATGCTAAGGGCTTGCAGCAGCCCACGACTGGGGCCTCTTCTGTCATCATCCAGGAAGATCTCGCTTAGCAGGAGTCCACAGCCTAGCAACACATATGCAGACATACAGTGGTGTGAAAAAGTATTTGCCCCTTCCTGATTTCTTAGTTTTTTGCATATTTGTCACACTTACACGTTTCAGATCATCAAACAAATTTTCATATTAGACAAAGATAACCTGAGTAAATACAAGATGCAGTTTTTAAATGATGATTTCATTTATTAAGGGAAAAAAGTTATCCAAACCTACCTGGCCCTGTGTGAAAAACTAATTGCTCCCTCTTGTTAAATCATGAATTAACTGTGATTAACCACATTTTTTGTAAAGCTGAGTTCAGTTTCACTGCCACACCCAGGCCTGATTACTGCCAGACCTGCTGAATCAAGAAATCACTTCAACAGAACCTGTATGACAAAGTGAAGCAGGCTAAAAGATCTCAAAAAGCAATATATCATGCCACAATCTAAAGAAACAAAGTCATTGACATCTATCAGTCTGGAAAGGGTTACAAAGCCATTTCTAAGGCTTTGGGACTCCAGTGAACCACGGTGAG
>VUQS01029611.1:11111-21228 GCA_015108495.1 Heterochromis multidens | reverse complement strand
CTGCAATGACCCGGTTACTGCGTTCACCAGATATCAACACGATTTCGATCCACTCCTCACGTGTTAACCTCTTCAACATGTCAATGGCTGTGAACAAAGAGCAACTTGTAAATAACTCATGAAAGAATAAAGTTACGTTGGAACCAAGCACACCATTGTTTTTCTTGTGACATTACCAATAAGTTTGATGTGTCACATGGCCCTCTTCCTATTGAAAAAACAAAAGTTGTATCCAAGATGGCCGACTTCTAAATGGCCACCATGGTCACCACCCATCTTGGGGAGTTTGCCCCCTCACATATACTAATGTGCCACAAACAGGACTTTAATATCACCAACCATTCCCATGTTATTACGGTGTATCCATATAAATGGCCCACCCTGTACTTTCATGTAATATCAGTTTGTACCACAAGATGGTGCAGCACGTCAACGTCGCCTCTATTTAACCAGGTAATGTTTATTTTATGTTTGAGCATTGAGCAAAGGCAGTCTACCTGCAGTGTTTGTTGTCAGATGGAGGCAGTTTAACAAACATGACACAACCAGTCTGTGGGCCACTCTTGCTTGTGTTGTTGGTCCATCAGTCAGCTGTGGAGTGTTAAAACAATGAAAAGTGTCCACTACAGCCACCGTCCGTACTTTTCATGCTGTATTTTTAATCTTTAATCTTTAATCTATCTTTAATCTTTTTTTTTCACGTTTCTCCCTCTCCTGGTGAACTCCACTGTCACCTCCTTCCCTATTCGGCCCACTTGTCAACCAATCAGCATTTGAGCGACGCACAGGTCATAGAGCAAGTTTGCAGTGGCTGAAAACTCCTCTCCATTCGCTGTCCAAATGCAGACATTTGACCATAAATTACACTTAAGTCAGTATATATTTACAGTGGCTGTTTGCCCAAATAATGGACCTGTGACGAAATGAAGGTAGGGTGAAAATTAAATATCAAAAGTTAAATGATGAAAACATTTCAACAAACCTACTTGCAAACCATTACATTTGCAGAGGGTAATTAGAAAAAGTACCTATGAAGTCTTAAAAAATCAGCTTAGAACCTAACATTTGTAGTTATTATTGACATAATCTATTAAAAAAGAAAAATACAAAAAAGACCTCCATCATGGCTTCAGTGCTCCTTGTCAGAGATTCTGCAAGTCTTCAGAGAAGTCATGAAGAACACCATCCTTTTAAAAGAAAAAAAAATCCCCAGATTGTGGTGGAGGTAGGGTCTTCCAACCCATTGCTACAAAATATGTGGAGGTTATTGACAGGGGCTGAGGGGTTGAGGTCAGGTGACTGCAACACTCTCAGCAAATAAAAATCACCTTTCAGTGAACACTAGTGCCCTCTAGGTGGACACATTTTATCCCCAAAGGCACCACTTCCATCAAGAGAAAATGTTTCATCCATCCATCTTGAGCCACATTTGAGGTCAGGTTGGTCTCTCAGCATGTATAGCTCATATTTCACAGTTTTCTCAGATGTTCACAGCTTAATTATTTCACACATTTTCACCTGAAAGGATCTGCAGATGTTATATTCCTCTAATCTTGTATTCACCTTTAACTTTTGCTTTTTCTTCTAAATGCTTTTTGGACATCAGATAGGAATATATATATTTTTCTTTCCACATGTAAGCAACTTAGATCTGCCTAATGATGAGGATGATGAGGCAGGAAAGTTTTCGTGCCTGCTTAAAGGAAGTGAAGTTTTTAATCAAGATAGAACATATTCTTATCAAAAACTGCTTTAAATATGAGGAACATACCAAACCAACACCAGTGTCTATCTCTCTCAGCTTTATTCAAGATTGTTTTTGGTAAAAAATAAAAGTAAATTTGGCATACAGATACATTCACTCGTCACAGATAAATGTGTTTGCTTGACTTAAATGTCAGTTCAACACTTTTATCAACACTTATCTCTAACCGCAGAGATACTGTCATGGAACCTTTATTTTTCTAACTAGAATCATACATTTCCTATACATAAAAAAAAAACACAAATCAAAAGAGAGAGAACTTAAAAACCATCTTAAGGCCCAAAAAATAAAATCTTTCCTAGATTGTGTTAGAAAAAAACATTAGAACAAAAAGCAGCTCAACTAGCATGCAAGAGCAACATTTGTCAATAAGCCTCGAGTACTTTGTAGGAGGAGAAAGGTTTAACAAAGTGATAGTCCAGGTTGCCGCAGTGAGGGCACTGCTGGACGTTGCTGTACTCAGAGAAATACTGCATCCCGACTCGAACGTCCACCACCGGCTTCCCGCAGTGCTTACAGTTGAGACGGGCCTGAGGACACACAGGACACTTGTTAGCTAACAGGAGGCTCAACTGAGGCTGCAAAAAGGCAAGATATCAGCATGGAGGTTCACTCATGACTCTCTGAGCTGTAAGTGTGACAAAATAATGTCAATTCAAAGGTCCATGTAGCTTTTAATGGTATCCCATGGTCTTCGTCTGGAGTCTTTACATGCAACAAGTCACAGTGACCCTGGATAAGAGACTGAATGCACTTTGCAAAATTGCATCCAATCTTCAAAATTACTAGTATATGCACAATGCTTTACTACTATAATACTACTACTACTTGTAGAGGTGGTTTGCCTACATGGTAGGCAAGGCCTTCAGCTATCAGGCTCCTCTCCCATGGAACCAGCTCCCAGTTTGGATTCAGGAAACAAAAACCCTCTCTACTTTTAAGATCAGGCTTCAAACTTTCTTTTTTGATAGCTTAGAGTTAGGACTTAGGCAGCTGGGGGACTTGCAATGAGCAATTCTTTTCACTCCCCATGTGTTTAGATGCCACTATTACCTGTCATTAACTTTTGTTTAGTCTCTCCTGTAGTTTGTGTTTTGTGTTGTTTGTCCTCCATGGTCTCTCTATGCTCCTCTTTTCACTGTTTTCTTTCCCCTCGTGTTCCAACCATTTGCAGCAGATAGCTGTCCCTCACTTAACCTGGTTCTGCTGTAGGTTTCTTCCTGTTAAAAAGGGAGGTTTTTTTTCCCTATGTCGCCAAGTTCTTGCTCATTTTTGGGGTTCTCTCTTTAATATTATAGGGTCTTTACCTTACAATTTCAAAAGATTTTGCAGATGCAGGTAATACAACAACAATATAATCTATGAGCAAATATTAATGTATTATTAGAGGCTGTGATAACGGTATTCTTAAATGGGCCATTCTGCATGATGACTATTTTACTTTTGTAAAACTGTTTTGTACTTTATAGATTTTGTACTCCTAATTTCAGTCCATGACTTTTTTCTTATAAAAGAATTTCTGCAATGGAGCTTAGGAACTTTTATTTAAGGTAAATATCTAAGTACTTCTATCATGGGTTTCCTGTGAACACCAGACCAAAAGTGCTGAGAGCATTGACTGTATTCAAACCCCAACATAACAGAATTCCAATTAGAGCCAAAAGGATTACTTGGAAATGTAACAACTGACTCATCTCATTTGTTTAAAGCAAAAATAACTGTTCAGATTTGAGGATTCACTGCTTTCTTTGAGATTAAAATGAACATCTTTGCATTGTCTGAGAATTATATGAAGCACTGGGGGACAATAAGAGACATTTTTCACTACTTCTTTTACTCAACAAGATAAAATTATCAAATGAGAAATTCCTTAGCAGATCAATCAACAACGAAAATAGTCAGGGCTGCTGCCCTAAAATACATTCAAGGCCAAAAAAAGCAGGTAAGTAGAGCTTAGAGTTGAGATTATTTTACCCCAGAAAGTAAGATTTATTAATACGATGTCAAGTTACACAACCAAAACTTTATATTAACAACATGCAGTCAAAGTGTTGATACTCTGAAGTGTTGCCAGATATGAACACATAAACTGTGACAGTGCTCCACAAACAAGTGTTCACAGAGGATAACGTAGCAATAGCTCATAAAATGAGTTATGTGTTGTGTGACTTTTTTCATTGGTATCCAATCATATAACTTCAGTGATTACTGATACCAGGTACTACTTTTGTCGGATCAGTGCTAACAGTCATTTTAGTGTTCATGAGCCAATGCTGGCATCTGCTAATAATGTGCTCACAGCTTTGTGGGAGCTGCAGCTGTTGAATCTCTAGATTTGGTTTAGAGTGGTTTTAATTAAATCTTTGGCTGAAAGTGGCAGTGGAAAAAGCTGTAAACACAGCACTGAATTGTTATCACCTCATATATAGATAACCTTGGCAATCTCCTGCTTACACACCCAGCAGAGACAGAGCATCATGTCACTGACAAAAAAGGAAAGGAACAATAGCAATCAAAGCTAGTTGTTGTCACAAATTACTAACAGGAGGAAACAGGTCTTTGGTTTTTTCCCTTATCTCTCTTATCTGTCAATTTACTGGTCTTCTATTTTTTTTTCTTTTTGTTTTATTTATTTCAGTAACATGCTCTTCTATACCCCTCAATGATCATTGTTTCTACCTGGCAACATGGTGAAGCAGCCAATATGTCATAGGTGTACATGGTGCCCAGCTGGTGCCAGCTCCCATCCCAGCGTGACTTGCACTTGATGCAGACAATCTTGTGGACGCCCTCTAGACAGTCTACACAGATGGCGTAGAGGTGCATCAGCCGGCCTGTTGAAAGAAGAAAAAGGAACAATTAATAATAAATTTGAAAAAAAAAAAAATCCTCAAAAGTCTGTCATATTCATGCAGTACATACAGATCTTCATGGTGCTTAAATGAATGCTTAATATTTTTTGGCTTTTTTTTTTTTTTGTTGCTGTGCGAGCATGTTGCTCTGGTGTTGTTCCACTATATTACATTATACAGGAGTCATTTTATTACCTCCGCCAAGGAGGTCATGTTTTTGGTAACGTTTGCGTGCGTATCATTCTTTCTGTCTGTGAACACGATACCTCAAAACGTTTTAAATGAATCCTAATGAAACTTTGTGGGGGTGCAGAGTGGGGTCATGTTAACAATCCATTAAAATTTGGCTTACATCCACCAAGGTCTTCAAGGTCAACTTAATGATTTATTGGTGGAAAATTGACAAAAAGCCTTATAACTTAGAAACTACGATTCTTACAAGTGTGGTGGGTATTGTCAACATTTAAAAAGTACGATATAAAGATTTAAGGTCAACAGATTGATCTGAAGGTCAAAGCGATAATAATGTTATATAAACCTATTTAAAACTATGTTTCTTACTGTCATTGTTTGCATTGACAGACCATAGGCATATAGGGAATGATACATGGGGATTCTAAATATCACATTACTCTGACCTCTTCTTCAAGGTCAAACTTTCATAAAATGTCTTTAATCTTTAAAACTATGCTTAAAATTCTGCTGCCTTTGTTTGTATTGGAAACATTTAGGAAATGATGCTGGTATATAGGGATTCTAAATATCACATTTGACCTCTGACCTCACTTTTACATTTCACATCTGCCTTTCTTCAATTTGACCCCAAAATGTGTTATATCTTTAAAGAAAGTATTGTCAAGAGAAAGAGGATGAGCTGTCTAGTTAGTTAGAAATATACTTTAGTATAATATTATATAATAAGCTCAAGTTATTAAATGTCCAGTTATTTACAAATCAGTACCTATTATCATTACCTCTTTCTACATAATGTTTGTGTAGTCAAAATAAAACATCTCTTACATCCCTTATCTGATTTTTACTGCACTACAAACTTCTTAAAGTACATTTAAAAAGAACAAAGAAAACAAAATGAATATGTATAAAATACAATATTATTCCCTTAAAAGTAAATACTGCCCAGAGACTGAGCTGCCTTGGTGGAGGTTTACACTTTTGGAGTGCTTCTTGTTTATCATGTTTTTGCTAAATAGCTCAAGCCTGAGTTATGATTATGTTTTTTCTGAGGGGGGGGGGTTCTCCTACTCCTCCTGTTTCTAGCTCAAATATAACCTCCACACTAGAAAAGTGTAAAATGGATAGTCTAGTTTAAGTGAACTCTATTTCAGATCTGTATGATGCAAATTAAACTACTCCTTCACCAACATTTATATTCTGCTTGACAAAAAGCAGCAAAAATGGAATAAATAAGCCTTTCATACTGATGCATATCAAGGACATACATATCAAAGCTTGGAGGCCAGCACATCAAAGAAGCTTCATGCTGATTCACATTCATGTAGGACTGTGCAGAAGCCAGCAGAAAACCTTTCATGTCTTTTCACACAGTGTACACCGGGCTTACTGATGGATCAATTTCTCTTTATATAAGGAAAACAGTTTGAAAACACTTTAAAAGGAGCAGGAATGTATAATTGAGCATCATAATGTACTAATGATTTATTTATAACCACTGAGTATATACATTTTTCATGATTAACAGCAATTCTGTTGTCGTACTCTGCAGTAGTCTTAACAGCGCAGTGACCCTTAGACTCAATGGACTGCCACTTAGGAAAAAACATGCAGGCAAAACAAAAGCAAATGAAGAATATATTAGAGAATATATCAGTTTGAAAACAGAATACAACCAAATACAGAAAGGCTCCAAGTCACACAGAACACAACAAGATGAGTCACTAATCAGTTTAATTTATTAATGGAAATGTTTTAAATATCTTTTTTACTTTAAATATTCTGATTGCACGATGTATTATGATTGCATTCGATTTGTTTGTTTCCTTTCGAGTTTGACTGCCAAAGTCAGAAACTTAATCACAATAAGGTCAGTGGAACACTTTACAGGTTTTTATTTCAATTTGCACCACAGAATAAGAATCAAATACAGCATGGATGAGAAACTTCTGCTCTATAGCTTTCTCTAGAGCCTGTCCCATGTACAGTACAGAGGCTGTTTCCTCACCACATCTGATGTCATTCCCCGCTCTCCCAACTCACTGTCACTATATAATAAAGGCAAAATAAGACAGTAAAACAAATCTTGGAAAAACTCATTGTGAGGTCCTGTACTCCAACTGTTTCTATCTTCTATCAGTCTTCTAGCCAGGTGCTGCAACTCGTGAGAAAGCATGACCACCTCTATAAAAGCAGAAGTTTTGCTGCGGACACAATGCCACAATATTCCCAGAAGTGCATGTCCCAGCAAATTCATCCTAATGCTGAGAGAAATTTCAGAAAACTCAAACACTACATTTCAGACTCTTACATGTATAAATATTTACCTCAACACATTACACTTTAAAGCCTGAACCATGAAATAATTGCCAGAAAATTCAAATTTTTTGAAAATGGAGTGTTTATTGAACCTTCTGACAAAGTTAACAAAAAAGAAATTAAATGTTAATTTGCATAAATGATTTTTAATTTGCATCATATTTGCCACATCTGGAATTTTTTTGAAATTTATTGTTTAAAAATGTATTGTGCAATTTATTTAGGTTTTTTGAGGGGGGAAAAAAAAATCACACTGATGATGTAGGAGTCTCAAAAACTCATGTATCAAATATTATACACTTGACATTAAAGGGTTAAGCACAGGTCTCATTCCATGCAGTTAAAACCACGTCTGACCTTGAAGGTGGCACGGGACATCGTACTCAATCTCATCATGGCGTGAAGGGCTGAGGAACAGCGTCCCATCCACCAAAGGAAACTGCTCAAACACAGGCAGCGCCCGGTGGCACAGTGCACAATTGACCACGTTCCTCTGGCTCGCACTGAGAGCTGACAGGATAAACCTACAGGACAGTGGCAAAGTAAAAACACCAAAGTCACTTGCACTGAACAGTTCAGGCAGAGACACAGAGACATGTTATTCTTATGTAGGATATCAGTAGAAGTGATTTTAAAAAGTCAAATTTCTGCCACAAATCTTCATGTTGCCAAAATCTACTAGAAACACAGTGATAAGACACTGTTTATAGGATGTAGAGGATTGTAATAGTGGAAGTATATATGGCAAGGGAAAAAAATATCATGGATCCATTTTAAAAAGCTTGCAATGTTTTTTCTGAATATGAACAGTGAACTGTGCAAAAGTCTCTTCCCCCCTCATTTGTTTATATTTTGCTAGGAAAATGGGAAATACATGAAGTGAAAGATGTGCAAACATAAATATATGTATTTCTATAAGGCAAAAACAGAATTTACAATTCTAACAAGTTTGAAAGTCAATATTTGGTAGGACCACCTTTATTCTTCAGCACAACATGAACTCTGAGGCAGCTTTCTTGTAATTTCTTTAAGTAGTCTTCAGGAATAGTTCTCCAGGCTTCTTGAAGGACTTTTAAAAGCTCTTCTTTGGATGTTGGCTGCCTTTTCTTCTGTTCTCTGTCGAGATGATCCCACACTGCTTCAATAATGTTGAGGTCCAGGCTCTGGGGAGGTCAATCCATGACTGAGACTATTCCATTGTGTGTTTTTCTATCCAGGTATGCTTTTACTGCACTGGCAGTGTGTTTGGGATCATTGTCATGCTGAAAAATGAAACCGTTGCCAATCAGACGCTTTCCAGATGATATTACATGGTGGATCAAAATCTGACGGTACTTTTCTGTATTCATAATTCCATCACTTTTGTCAAGATCTCCAACACCACTGGGTAAAATGCATCCACAAACCATGACAGAGCCTCCAACAATGTTTTACAGATGGCTGTAGACACTCACCGTTGTACCTCTCTCCTGACCTCCTCCATACAACAGTTTGAAGCAAAAATTTCAAATTTGGATTCATCACTCCATTAGACCTGTTGCTACTGATTTTCAGTTCAGTTCTTGTGTAATTTGACATATCGCAGCCTTTTCTTACTGATTCCCTTCCTTAAGAATGGCTTCTTGACAGCAACCCTTTCAGTGAAACCATTTCAGATATTGCTCATCTGCTGTAGATAGTTTTTTAGGCCTGCCATTTCTTCTTTTGTCCTCTACTTGTTTATATTTATATTTTTAAGAACACACTGTATACCATGTTGAGGTATGCCAAGTTTTCAGCTAATAATTATTTGAGAATTGCCTTGTTTGTTTGTTCAAAAATACTATTTTATGCCTGTCAAACTGTGCTATCTTTGGCATTTTTCATAGATTCAACTAAATAAACTGGAACAAATGATGCATTTTTTGTGACAGTCTGTTAATAACAAAGTACCTAAACATATAATTTAAAATTGGTTCTTTGCTAAGTTGTCTGTTGTGTGCAGACACACAACACAGGTTCCTTGGGTTAGGTGCCTTTTTTAAACTTGAATGATTCATAGGTCAGTGTTAAGTGGCTTAACAAACAAACAAACAAAAAAAATAATTTCTCTGAAAATGGTCAGGTACAAAGACTGGACTGAAAGTGAGTGAAAAAGCAGCCAATGTCCAAAGAAAAACTTTGAAAGAGAAGAAGAGAGAACTATTGCTCAAGACCACTTTAAAAATTACAAGCTCCTTGGAAGAAAAATATAAAGAAATGAGAGGTGGCTCGAGACTTTTGCACAACACTGTGTGTATATGTACACATGAAATAGTGCTGTGTAATTACTGTAATTTTATTGCAGCTATAACCAAAGTATCTAATATTATAACTCCAAAATGCTGCAATTAAATATATTAAAACCACATTTAGCACACGCAGGTGAGAATGTGGCAACCTCTTCTATGTGTGCAGTCTGCTCGTTCTTTACCTATACTGAAGACATGAATATTGGATGTGACCTGTTTGACAGTGAATCAAGTGCCACACATGGGCGCATCTGGTGAGGTCACAAGTTCTGAGTTTTATTTAGTATTGGATTTAAAAAATACTGCATAAAGTTTGTAGATTTGCATTTTATTTGTTAGCTTTCAGTTAAGGTTTGAGTTGAAAAAATAAATATCTCAAATTTATCACTTTAACAATATGTTCACCATGTCACAGATTAAATGTTTTCCATAGCATTCTGGCAGTAAGCTACATTATTGTGCCATTATTTTTAAGCCTTAGAAACTTAACTTCCCAGAAGCCCTACCTGCGCAGCTCCTCTCCCTGGCCTGCCTGGGCATCATCTTCCATGCGGACGTGGTAGGTGTTCAGCTTATGGCGCGGGATATGGGTGAGGAGTTCTGAGAGGTCCAGCCTCCTCAGGAACTGCACCGGGTGAGGGTGGTTAACATCACCCATACTGCCAGAGGTGAGCCGGTGGTGAAGCGGGAGGGTAAAGGATAGCTGTAGGGGCAGGACA
>VUQS01029611.1:0-11091 GCA_015108495.1 Heterochromis multidens | reverse complement strand
AGGACAGACCCTGCATCTAAGTGAGGACCACCAGCTGCACCACCGGAGGCTCCCATGGAGCAGCCTCCACTCCGACCGAGAGATCCCCCAACCAGCAGATGTTTCCTCTGTGCATCCATGTGGACGGCTGATTTGAAGAACTCTCCCAGTTGACGGGAACCCCGCATTCCTATTCCTCCACCTCCTGATCCGACAGCAGCAGTGGGGGAGAAGGTGAAGCCAGTAGGAGGAGACTGTCCTGGGGAGTCACATGGAGATTTCTGAGGAGGCCCCAAAGGTAAGGGCCCTCCTATTGCATAACATCCTCCTCCCCCTCCTCCTGCTGCTGCTGCTGCTCCACCTCTCTCTGCGGAGTTCTGTCGCTCCACTGATTGTCTACGAGGCAAATCCTGACTAGAGGCCCTATTAGCTAGTTTGCCTCCTCCTAGAGCTCCTCCAGGTGGTTTGCTTTTCTTGGGCTCCTCAAAAAACCCATCCCCGGACCCTGAAGCCCCTCCGCTGGCTCCAGTCCTGCCTGTGCTCCTTTCCGATGACTTCTTTTTACGCTCGTCCTGCATGCGTTTTACCTGGTACCAATCAGTGTCCTTCTTCAGGTGACCCTGGCCACAGCGGCAGGAGCAGAACCTGAAGGCCAGGTCGTAGCCCTTCTTGGTCCACATGTTTTGTCGACATTGCTTCTCATTCCAAGACCGTGCACGGCCAATGCAGTTGAACTGGACAAGAATGGAGCTCTCCCACTCATAGAAACACTGCAGATGCATCCAGTTGCCGTAAAGGCAGAGCTCGCTGTTGCAAACCACCCGCTGGCAGTCGTCCTTCTCCAGGTCAATGGCACGACCCAAGCTGCAGCCGAGGGGGGTTGCACACTGGACCTCTGAACAAGCAGAGAGGAGGAAGGAGGAAAAAAAGCCACATTTATTTACAACCCCAATTCATAAAAAGTTGGGAGGCTGTGTAAAATGTAAATAAAACTAAAAAACAATTATTTGCAAATCTCATAAACCCATATCTTATTCACAACAGAGCATAGAAAATAAATCAAATGTTTAAACTGAGACATTTTACTATTTCATGAAAAATATTAGAACATTTTGAATTTGATGGCAGCAACATATCTCAAAAAAGTTAGGACAGGGCAACAAAAGACAGGAAAAATAAGTGGTAATAGAAAGAAACAGATGGAGGAACATTTTGCAGCTAATTGGGTTAATTGGCAACAGGTCAGTAACATGATTGGGTATAAAAAGAGCATCTTAGAGAGGCAGAGTTTCTCAGAAATAAAAATGGGCAGATGTTCAGCATTCTGCAAATAACTGTGTCTAAAAATTTTAGAACAATTTCAGAATAACGTTCCTCAACATAAAACTGTGACAACTTTTAATATCTCATTATCTACAGTACAAAATATCATCAAAAGATTCAGATAATCTGGAGAAATCTCTGTGCGCAAGGGAAAAGGCTGAAAATTAACATTGGATGACCGTGATCTTCGGGCCATCAGGCAGCACTGCATTAAAAACAGGCATGATTCTGTCACGGAAATCACAGAAAATCCAGGAAATCCAGAAATCATTATCTGGGAACACAGTTCACAGTGCAATCCATGAATGCAGGTTAAACCTCTATCACACAAAGAAGAAGCCGTATGTGAACTTCTTTTGGCTGCTCACTTTAGGGGTCACCATAGCGAATCATCTTCCTCCATCTCACCTTGTCTCTAGCATCCTCTTCTGTCACACTAACCTTCTGCATGTCCTCCTTCGCTACATCCATTAATCTTCTCTGTGATCTTCTCCTTTTCCTCCTACCTGGCAGCTCCATATTCAACATCCTTTGTCGGGTATATTCACTACCCCTCTTCTCCAAACCATCTCAAACCAATCCTTGCAAACCAATCTTCAAATGTAGATTTTTATGCTTTCCTGCACGCCTTATATGACAACAATGGCCTACATCAATCAGATATTTGACAACAAAAGTAACTTAACCAATCAAAAAGAGGGTGATTTTGTTGTTTTCTCACTACAGCCTTTTTTATTCTTTTTACTCAAATAATAAACCTCAAGTGCCACAAATAATGAATCTATCAATCTATTTACATAAAATACCAGAAAAAAAAAATGAAGATCAGAAAATTTCAAAGTAAAAAAAAAATAAATAAAAGTATCAATTAACACACTGATATGCCATTTATTGAACTAAAAATAGTATAAAAAATACATGTAGGCATTAATTATTTTATAAAATGTGACAAAATTATTGCTGTTTTAATTTTCTCCTTATTCACCTTTGCTTTGACTCTCCTGTTTATTTCGTTTCCCATTTAATTTTCCAAGTAATTTATTGTTTTATTTTGGCAGCTTTCGTCCTCCACAGTAAATTCAAATTACCAGCTAACAATTAACCTTCAGTATTGTTTATCCAGTGGCAACATTTACTATTAATTTAATATACAAAAACCTAAGAAGTCATCTTCAAATTCTCTGTTTTGTCCATAAAAAATCAATCCAAAAAAACCAAAAATAAAAAAGACAAAATAAAAGCAAATCTTAGAAGCTAAATTTACCTTCATAACCTGCACATTTGATGGTTTTAGCTTCTGTAATGACAAAAGCTGCTGCTTTTTAGTGTCACATTTTTAGAAACTGAAGAGGGGGTTTCAAACAAACTGAATACACCACTTTGGGATTTTTATTAGTATTTTTTATTTTATTTAAATCAATCATTAGTTGCAGATGAAATACTAAAGACAATAATGGATTCATATCTTCAGCACAAATGCATTTTGGTGACATTTTACCTCTGATTCTCCATCATAAGCTTCATTACAACAGACACAACATGAGGTGAAAATGTTAAATGAGTGCTTTCAGCGTACTTGCTTCCTCATCTGCATCTATTTATGAAATTCAAGTAGGCCATCCTGTGAGCGGCTCTATTCACAGGATGCCAATTCTCAAATCTGGATGTGAATCAAACAAAATGTGGGCACACAGTCTCTATGAGGAGTAGCTCATCATAATACACTGTGGGTGTGTGTGGAGGGGGTAGTTTCCTCCTTCCTTTTCCGGTACAATTTTAGGGTTTTCTTCTTCACTTTCTAACTCACCACACAGAAAACAATCCAGTTTTAACACTGTGTATCACTGTGGTGTCTAAAATTGGGTTCAGACCATCTTCAGAACAAAAGCTCCCAATCATGGATATAAACATAGTCCTAGACAATGAATTTATTTCAGTCGAGGTCTTCAATTAATTTTCCTTTTAGTGCAGGAATAGGCTTAATCCACGTCCACGAAACCTACTGAAAATGTTAGATGACAGCAAAAAAAAAAGTAGCCCAAGGTAATACATTTAGATTATTTTTAGTTAAAAAAGTCCAAACCCCAACAATTATCCACTTAAGTATAATTTAAAACAAGCAGCAGCAGCTTGGAACCACCTACCTTCTAGTTTTGCAAACATGCACTTTACACTTTAAACTGAAAAATAAATAAGTGTAACTACCAAGTACCTATACAGTATATATGCTCAGTTTCTCCGCTGAGTTTCACAGTAAAAATGACGATTTGTGCTTTACTTTCCCTTTTATATACTAAAACAGTCAAAGCAGGTCTATATTAAGTCTTATTACAATGTAAGAACAGACTGTATTCACTGGATGTGTAATGCTGTACTAGCAATACCTGATAATTAAGAAGAGATTTGCTGTGAAGTGTTTTCCAGGCTCAAGCTTTGTTTAATCTGTACAGTTTGTATGAATGCATGCAGCCCAGCAGTTTCACGTCCGTGTGGGCTGAATTTGAACTTGAGTGCATACAAGCGGTGAGCTGTCAGTATTACCCTGGAGGAGGAAGGCCACAACCAAAAAACTGTTGTGGACAAGGTGCCCGTCAGGAAAAGACAGCTGAGGCCTGCAAGAGAGCCCGCAACACCAACATGTGAAGGCCAGCGATCATTAACGTGCATATGCAGACAATAAAATAAAAGAAGAGCCGCACTGGGTCGTTAACACTTCTTGTGGCTACTTTTGACGGCAGTGCGTATCATATTCACAGGCGATAATCCCTTTTATTACTAGAGGAGTTCCGAGGCGCCGAACTCCATTCATAAATTTCACGATTTCGTTTCTTTCCCATCATCCACCTCTGAAGCCAATAAAACCACGACCACAGTCGACTTAGGAAACACCAGCGGCCGCTGTCAAGTTCGGCATAAATCCGACACATCAAGCAACACCTACTACTTCAGTAATATTTGAACTGGTTTGCCTGCTGTTTAACAATCTTCCTGTGCCAACACAAACCCCGGTGGCCTTTTAAAAAAATATGTTTCCGAACCAAGATTTGAGCGCAGTTGAGCAATAGCTACTCCAACAGCTACAATTATGCAAGGCCTGAAATCGTGCTCGACAAATGTGGCCCATATTTGCCACTCATCAAGGAACCATAATGCCACAGATTTTAAACGGAGTTTGGCTTGACATGTAAGGAACAAGTGGATGGGGGGGGATAGAGACATTTGCATTGTTGCAGTGCATGTATGTCACAGTCGTGCAGACAGACAGAAAGACAGACAGGGCTTCCCCCCCTGACAGGAAGGCAGCATCACCAAACTTCACTACATCTGCGCCCGTTTCCTCTCTTACCACTTGAGCGCTCGTTTCTGGGTGCAGCCGCCGCGGCCGCGCCTCCTGTTGCAGCCGCACAGGCTCCATTTTCCTGCTCATCCCCGCTACTGTTCGTGCGTTTGCTTTTCTTTCCCTTGCTGCTCTTCTGGTTGGGCATTTTACAGGATTCGGGTGTCAGTGTTATTTTCGACCTCTATCAACGGCTCCTGTCAGCGCTGTCTGACATTTCTGTGGACTCCATTTCTGCAGTGGACTCTTGCAGTGTTTTGTTTTTAATGCGGGGTTCTCTCTTTGTGGTGATGATTTTGGCCTCTTCGTGCACGACGGGCTGAATTTAGTGCAGCAGGTATAAGAAATAAGCTGGTATAACCTTTAGGAGCGAAGGCGTGTCCGTCTCTTGTTTTGATTCCTGCTCTACTGTTCTCTTCCACCCCCTGACGTCACAGGACCCCGCCCCCCAGTGTTGGCTGTCAGCGATTTATGCTGCGTTCGCGTCCCGTGGGAAAGCTCGGAATTTGCTGCTTCTACAGGCATTTTCCAGTTTTTAAGTTTGGATTTTGCGGGTAGTACAGGGGTATCAGACTCGGTTTCACTAAGGGAAGATGGGATCAAGGCCCTGACAAAAATAAAACAAAAAAAAAACAAAAAAAAAACAACAACATCGTTGCATGTCCCATATAGGCTTCTTATGTACATATTACTTCACAGAAAGACCTCAGCAAAACAAAAGCCTAACAAGTTACTTTAAATTTATACCATTATATGATATTATTACTTATTTTTCTTTTAATTTATACTTATTCTAATGCATTGTATTTAATTTGGTTCCAGATTAATTTTTACTTTATTAAGATATTGTTTTTATATTGCATTTTATTTCATTGACTTATATACTGTACTATTCTACTTTCTAAAGCACATGTTATACGTTTGTGTTTAACTTAAGATAAGCAGGTAAAAATGATCTTATTTTATCTTATATAGTCTTTATTTAAGGCAATAAATCCTTAGGTATTAATTTTTTTTTTTTTTTACATATATTTGTTTTTCATAAATTTAAATGTACCATACAGCCCAGCCTTCTAGTGTGACAACAAATGCACAGAAAAACCAAAATACCATAAGAAAATAGCATAATTTGTTACCTGTCAGTGTCACAGGTTCTTACAAAATTATAAATGAAAGAATAATATAAATTTTTCAGTGTTTTGTGATATTTCTTAGACTAAATGTTAAACAAAAGAACACAGGCAGTAACTACAATCTGAATTATTAGTGACATGAATTATTATTTATAGTCAAAGATCAGAAGCAATTGCATGCATTTACTCAATTGCTCTTGTTTAGTACAGTTTTACACTTGAGTATTTATCTTCATGCCACTTCAATGTCAAACTATAATAATCGTAGCGTATGTATAAATGTTTGTATGCACCCTATCTCCCGCGCGTAGCACGGGGGCTTTGCTTGGTTATATGATGCATGTCATTAAGATAAATACCTCACTAGTAAATACTGTAATTTTTACTCCACTACATTTTTTTTGACAGTTTATGTACTTACACTTCATTAAGAACTTCACATTCAAATATGCAGTATGCTTTTGAATTGTAATGCTTTGTTGTAAATGTGATTTTTGTCCCATTGTATTAATTCTTCAACAGTTTCTCGGTTGTTTGAGTAGGTAATCAGAAGATTGATGCATCGTGAAAACAACAGATAACAAATTGCAGTCCTGAAAAAAATAGTTCACATTAGCTTCATGTAAATCAGCTGCAACAGTAAAATGTTTCATATGCAATAATTCATGAGCAGTGTCACTCTAACAATACAAATACAATTCCTATACAGTATACTTCCAGTAATTTAAGTACACTTATGCACATTTGGACTATTGGTGAAATGGTAAATGGACTGGTACATAATAGTGCTTTTCTACTCAATTTGAGCACTCAAGGTGCTTTCTTACTACAAGCCTCATTCACCCATTCACACACACATTTATACAAGTGCTTTTTTCTATGTCTAAGTCCTGCATCAGGGGGGAACTCAGGATTCACTATCTTTCCCAAGGATACTTTAACATCTACAGTAGGTTGGAGGAGTCAGGAATCAAACCACTGACCTTCCAATTAGAAGGTGACCCACTGAAACATGGCATCCATATTTTAATTTAAGCAAAGGATCCAAAAACTTCTACAAAACTACAGTTGTTATTACTCATTTCAAAAGTATTTATTTATCTATTTATTTGACAGGCTATCCTACAGCGCTACAGTGTTACAGCTTAATCACTCATCCTCAAAGTTTCTCCAATTAGTGCTTTATATATATAAAAAATAAAAAGTAATTCTCCAAGGTGCTATTGAAGTCCTCACAGCAGTAGTAACTATTAATGCTGTCAACAGCATTGCAAACACTGTAATTATACAATAGCTCCAGGGGTGATGATTAAAACACACACACACACACAGTAAAAACACATTACATTACACAGCCTCTGGTTAACTATTTAAAGGGAAGAGCTGCGATACCAGATATTCCCACAGTTCCTGAATGAAGCAGCAGACTCCGTTAGTAATAAGTGAAGATGGGAAGTAATCAGCACCACATACCTGTGGGGAAGTATCACTGCCTCACTCAGGAGTTAGGAGAGCAAATACTTCATCAGTCTGGATGTTTTCTCATAAAGATTGATATTGAGCTTCATAGCAAAACAGTATGCAAGGGTGCAGTAAATGTGTAAATCAATGCGTCTGACATGAAAATATAATTAAAGCAATTTACAACCAGGATGAATAAAAAGATTGACTAAAATGAAGAGAGAATGTCACTAGGGGGAACCAGACTCCATTCATAAATCAGACAATTTAAACATTTCTTGCTTGTGGGGTACTACTCAAAGCTGGTAAAACCTGACTAAAAATGATTTACAAAACAGCAGCAGCCACGCTATAATTCATCTTACAGTTAACACCCCAAGCAACAAATGTTTTAATAATGGTGTTAAAAAGGCTGCTATTACCACAATCGTCTCACACCACGCCACAGTGGCCATAAATTTGAACCATTACACAATCTTTTATTACAGTGTAGTCGAGATCTTAGATGAGTATCTTCCCCAGTTTTAAAATCTAGAATCATAAAACACACACAAGCAGACATACAACAAAGCAGGTTCAAGGCTTCACGTGTAAGGATTTTATTTCTCGGATTATATTCCACAGTAACAGAAACCTCTTTTAGGAATGTGTTATTGCCAATACAAAACACAGTAATGACACACTTGAACACAGCAGGCATACCACTTGTACACAGAAATGGCTCGAGGTATTGGCTCGGCTGTGATCATTACCTTCTCTCTCCTGCCAAACGTTCACTTGTAATTTACATTTGTGCTTAGAAAGTCATCTGAAACTCACAGCCGGAGCAACAGCAGGATAGCAAGCAGCATGTTTCTGTGATTAGGTTACAGTTTAGTTTCATTCATAATCAAGTTTGATCCATTTGTGCCACAGATACTGAGAAAACCCCCCTCCCATAAAACACGTTTCAAGTCAAGCTTAAACAAACAACACCTGAATGTAAAAGATTTAGCAAGGTTGACACAACAGCAGTGAATGTGACATGGGTCTTACAAAACTTGCAGACCAGGTAGCTTCACAAAGCTGATAACGTGCTTCTTATCACGAGAAGCAAAAAATGTGTGAATGATAACATGACCATAACATGACTTTTAAAACAGAAAAAAATAAAAAATAAAAATAAAAAAGTATGATTATGGGATGTTACACTGTGTGTGTTCACATTCAAATAGCTGCAAGTTTTTCCTAAAGTATGGAGGCCCAAAAAGCTCAAAACTAAATGAACGACAAATAAATTCATGTTACATGAGTAAACAGAGATAAATTGGGGAAATCTGCCCTTACTGTTTAAAACTCAGCTCATTAATATAAAATGCTGACTCATCCTGCTTTCTTTATTACGTGGAATTTAATATTTTATTCTAGAATTTATCTTTTGAGTATTATTTGTTTTATTTTACAAAGGAATTTATCTGTAATGGTTCGTGAATGTAATTTTTCATGGCTATGTCTTTGTCTGTCAGTCAACATCTACAGGAAATATGTACAGCACATATTTCATGATAGTGACCTGAATTTCAAACATGTTTTTTTTTTTTTAATTCAAATGTATCAATGTTTATTCAAGTAATTACTTAATTCACAATTTATTATTTTTTGTATTAATTTTGACTACTTTGGGCCTCCATACAAAGCCAAGAATGGCTGTTGATATTTCAGCAAAACTGAGAGCAAAAAGACAAAAAAAAACAGATAGAATAAATCACCTACAAGTGATGTGTTTTGATATAGGAGTGATCATGCCTGATCTGCAAGTTTTGTTTGACCTACAGTACAAAATACAGTGCTAAAATTAAAGAAACTAACAAAACTGTAAGTGCACATCTTGTATCTCTAAATTTAAGCCACAGCACGATAGTTTAACATATTTTGGTTGTGTTGTTTTGGTCCTGAGAGTCACCTTTAGCATTTGGCACTAATCACCCTGTAATTATACACCAATAAAAACTGCACAAGAACTACATTCGCCATTTGCTCATCAGCTATTTCTACGAAAGGCAATTTTTGGAGTTTGTTTATCAGAGAAATTTCATTAATGACTATGTATAAAAAGATGGAATAAAAATGACTTTAGCACTTTGCAGCGAGTACAAAAAGTCTTTTTTTGAAATGCACTTGAGCTGTCATTTAGTTACAGTTTCTATCAAGGACAAGTTCTTGAATTTCCAAAAGCCCTGGTCAAATAAGAGGTAGTAGACATGTCTCGTGTAAACAATTACTGGAACGGCTGTTTGGTGACACAGTTGGAGAACACACACTACCCTTTGTCTCAGAGCTGCATTAAATTTTAAAGCAGAAACATTCACCAGGTAATGAGGTCGTAACTCCCACTACCAAAGAGAGAATTAGCCTAGTGCAGCTTGGTATCCATCATAAACATGTAGAGAGGGCAAATGAAAAGTGTAAAGAAGTTTGCTAAAGCTGCTAAATCTAGTGAGCATGCTGTCCTGTGTGTCATCTAGTGTCATGACACTGAAACTGTAGAGAGGCAAGAGAAGTATTACAAGTATTCTATTCCTGATTTGTGTTCAAAATAGCTAAAGTGCAGCCTCTGAAAACCATAAACTACTGTCAAATTTGGCACATTGAAAGCAAAAAAAAAAAAAAATCCTATGCAGACATGACAGCTGGGTCTGTGAGTGTACTGTTAGGTCAAATCCAATTGGTTATTGCAATTCAGTTCAAATACTGAGCCTCGTGAAGAAAAGACCCGCAGCTGCTAGAAAGCCGTCCTATCCAAACACCGGGTTTTCATTCTTGGAGCAGGATGATGTCAACGTTGTCGTGGACGCCCTGCAGAAGCAGTTCCCCCTGGAAGTAGATTATCTTCTTCTTCTTGGCGGCTTTCAGGGTGCCCACCAACGCCTCGAAGATGTTGGCACAACGGTCGTCATTAAACAAGACCCCGAACTTTACGCTAAATTTACTGTCAGCATCTGAAATAAGAGATTAGTGCAGCTTTAAACAATTATTACAACTTCAGGTAGACAATTAAAACAACTGCTGTAGTGATTTCAATCTCAATTCAATTTCAAAATAAAATGAAAGCAGTTAAACTGTGTATTGTACAGCAAAGCTAAAGACTTGATTATACTTTCCGCATCTGTGAGTCCGCTAGGATCTGAGCAATGTAAATTTTGCCATCAGAATGCCTTCCGTTTTATTATCCGTGGAAAACTGACATTACAATGCTCCAAATGTGTGTGCATCCCAGGTGGCAGACTTTAAAGTATAAGAGGAAAGACTTCCCGGCCGTGGTGTCTCCAGCTGTTGGTGTCCATGTCCGTAACAGAGTATAAGGGTCCATTTATGCTCACCATTCTCGCCCTCACGAAGAGCACCGGACGACAAAAGTTACGTCACATCCACTGGCGTAAGCCACACTGTGGTGTGGTTTTGGCCAGACGTGCACATCTCAATTTTTGTAACCTTGCACTTTTGCTGTTGCTGCCGCAGCTATTTCAAAATGGACAACCAGTCCACCTGTGCAGGAATTTATATGGCACAGGGATTCCCAGATGACACAGAACTCACGGAGGGAGATTTCTGCAACAGTGCTGGAGAAGACTGGAAATGAACAAAATTGCCAGAATGGCGAGTATAAATGGATGTGGCTGTGCGAGGATGTCACGTTGGTGGACAAAGCGACCAATGCAGCAAGCATAAATGGGACATAATTAAGGCTTAGAGCATTGTGAATCAGGGAAAGGGCTAAAGGTGGGGCCTAAGGTGGCCCTGTGTTGTCATATCAGTGCAACCATGGGTGGAAATTACAAGGGAGACAAGGAAGTCAAAAGCTCTTTTTTTTTTTTTTGT
>VUQS01029609.1:0-17937 GCA_015108495.1 Heterochromis multidens | reverse complement strand
GTTGGCTGATTTATTTAAAAAAAAAAAAAAAAAAGAATGCAAAAGACTAGTAAGCAAATACCTTTGAGAAAAACAGGAAAAACATTTTAGGAGCTGCTCTTTACAGTGTGTCAAAACGACTCAGCATTTGTTAATAGTGCGAAAAAAAGCAGTCAAAGCTCAGCAGAGAGAAATAATGACAGTAAGGACCCTCCTGGGGATCCAAACTGTGGGGGGAAAAAAAAAAAACAAAAAAAACAAAAAACAATGGATAAATAAGCTTTTAAAAAGATAACAGTGATTTTACCTCAGTGTCATGATAGTTGAGCAGGATTACAAGACCAAACGGACGACCGGCCATTGGCTGCGCTGGGATGAAGGAGTACTCGAAGGAGGCCTGAGCTTGTGGTTGGACTACAGTGTTCAGGGGCAAAGCTGTGAACTATAAACACATAAACAACTAAACAATTGTTTTCTTAAGCTATGACATGAGCCATGAAATATTTCTTCAGTATTATTTATGGAGTTAAGTGAAAGGTCAGACAGCAAAAGTACATCTGAGATTTCATCCATCATGTTAACCGCTTATCCAATACAAGGTCGTGGTGGGGCTGGAGCCCATCCAAGCTGTCACAGGGTGAGAGGCGGGGTACACCCTGGACAAGTCACCAGTCTGTCGCAGGGCTAACACCATTCAAATTCATACCTATTGCCAATTTAGATTCCCCAATTAACCTAACATGAACGTCTTTGGACAAAGTTGGAGTGCCTGGAGAGAACCCACGCAAGCATAGGGAGGACATGCAAACGCCATACAGAAAGACCCCAGCTGAATCTGGAAGCTGAACCTTGCATTGAAGCAACAGTGGCAACCTCTGCACCACCATGCTGCCATTTCTGAGATTTCATAAAATTTAAATAAAAGAGCATGTGCACACATGTGCCAAGTAAAATCATATTTGTTTTAATTGCTTCTATCCCTATTTTAAAAAAAAAATGCATCATTCAGATATTTAAGATGTTCTGTTATACAATCCCACCCCAAACATTTTTTCTTTTTGCTTAATTTTTCATGAAGACATGAGGGGATATAGAGCTTTTATAATTTTTTCAGCACTTCTCAAAATCCAAGTGTTTTACAAAGAGCAACAGAATAAAACAGAAATAACAAATGTAGGAAATAAAAAGATAATTAAAAGCAAACTAAAGTATCAAATTAAAATCGGGGAAAGCCTTGTCATGGAAGTATGTTTCAAGGCGCGACTTAAAAGAAGTGACCGACTATGCCGACCTGATTTCCTCAGCCAGGTCGTTCCCGAGTCGCGGGGCTCTGAGTGCAAAAGCTCTGTCCCCTTTAGTTTTCAGCCAGGCCCCTGGAACAGATGAAAGACCCCTGCCCGAGGATCTAAAGGTATATACTAGTGCATATGGTAGTAAGAGGTCAAAGATGTGGCTGGGAGCAAGACCAGCATCTTAAAACATCTTAAAATAAATTCTAATACATACTGGGAACCAGTATAAAAATGCCAAAAATAGGACTGATGTTCTTCTAATTATAAACCTGACAGCTGAGTTCTGCAGATGTTCAGTTGCAGTTGATTTTTTACTTAAAAAAAAAAAAAAAGTAAGGCTGCTCAAAATTTATGTTGTTATCAAACCAGTAGGGAACCGGTCGATGTTAGAATCTGCTCAGCCATGAACTGGGACTTGAAGACATTTTTTGAAATACAGCACATTGTGATGGTGATTGTTTGAAAGCTCACTTACATTCTGGATGTAGAACTGGAAATCCTGGGGATAACGAAAGGAGGCCTCCAATGACTGAACAGTGAACTCCTGACTTCCTTTGTTGGAGAAACCCACCAGGAACCTCACAATTTCGTTGGCAGGGAACTCTAAAAGTTTATAATAAATAATAAATATAAGTAAAAATACAAATATGCAAATAAAATGTGTTTAACAAAGCCACAAAACTGCTTTATACACCACACCATGAAACAACTAATTAAGGGCGTTTTCCCTGCCCCCCACTTTGTGCTTTAGTTTTCTAGCAATCAATAACAAAACAAAACAAAAAAAAGCGAGACCAACCTTCTCCTGTTGTGAAGATGATGGTTGTGTCGGCATCAGGGTGAGAAGCTAACAGTTTATCTGCCGCTTCATCAGAGTCATCTTCGTCTCCTTCCTGATGATGGACACAACTTGACATTGTAAAGTAACCACTAGCACATCAAATCCAAGCTTTTCTATACGCAGTGTCATCAAGGAAACTGTACATACCGAGTTTTGCATCTGATCCTCTTCAACAAGCACATCTTCATCATCATCCTCTTCATCTACTGCAGCATCCAAGTCCTCAACACTGTCCTCGGCATAGTCTGAGTCGGCATACACATGGCCTGTGAGTCAGAAGCCACAGTGAAAATATGAATGAATGAGAGGAAGAATGCTGGTTGCCACACTGGAAAAATATTTTGGATTTTGCATGATGTTTATATTTTCTGGAAATGACAATCTAAGTGTCAACTCTTTGAAACATTCAGTGAGTAAAACATAAGAAATTCCTGTATTTCGCAATCATCTCAACACAGACAATATTCATTTATTTCATAGAACGTTGTGTGTGTTTATAAATACAAACTGTTATATATTAGATCATGTCTGTATCAAGTCATGTGGTGGAGCAATAGATGGTTATTTTAAGAAGAAAAGCAATGAAAATGTGTGAAAAATATATTATACACTTGAGCAAAGAAAAACCCTCGACTAAAGCAAATGGTCGTAATAAATTTGTCTAAAAGGGCTGAAAACTTTATTCAAAATGACAAAATGTCCTTTTTTTCCCACACAATTTTACAGCTGACATTGTAACTGTTGCCAGATTATTTCCCTTTACTTCAGTAAACCTGGCAACCTTGTCGCCAATTTCAAATAAACAGCAGCAAAAACATTTTGATGTATATCAGCGGGACAGACAGCAGTACAGAAACCAGCAGACCCAAACAGTAGTAACATCTTCGCTATGGTGACGTGTCCCAGAAAGAGGGAGCCTCCAGCTGTTCTTTCATCCTTAGCGACTTCATACATCTGGATTAAAAGCCCCCCCTGTGACTCTAAAAGTAAATTAAACTTTGCATGAAGCGAAAATATTTCTTCTTACACTGCAAATGAATCCACAGCTGTCAGGCGATGATGGTTTTTATTTAATTCACAGTAAAAGCGATGGACTCTTTGTTATCGCTGCAGATGTTTAAAATGACCATTACATTCACATTAGTAGTTGATCCAGCTGTGGAGAAAGCTGCCTCTGTGACTGTGCCACGTCAATATAACTTTCTGACCATGAGCGGAGTGAGGCTACAAATTCATCCGCCTGCTTCAAAGTAAAATAAATAAATAAGTAAAGGCTTACCAACTGATATCAAACCGCAGGGGAAGGCCAGAAGAAAAAGCAGCAAAAGTTTTGATGTGAAATTGAACATGTTTGCAGCGGTGGAGGCTGAAGTTTGTACCACATCAGCAGTTTGAGGAGTAGAAGACAGAAGCTGAAAAGTGGGTGGGATAAGAGGAGCCCTTCTTCTTCTTCTCCATGTTTCACAGCGGCTGCGTCGAGCTTGTTGCAGCATTACCGCCACCAAGAGGAGGCTGGGCTGTGTTTAACAGCTGTTTGTTTTCGGGCAATATCCTTTTCCTTTTGTGCCAGTGCCTAAAAAGTTCATAACGGCAACATTAAGCCGAATCACCATGGTTTTATGAAGGGTTAGCCTATGGAGGTGGGGGACATTAAAATCCCTTAATTCGCATTAAAGATAAATATAGTGTAAATCATATGACTCTGAAAAAGGTCATTCTCCATGATGAGCACTTCAACTTCACTTAAAAGTAGATTATGATGCTCAAACTCTGGTACTATTACTTTAAGTAGGATTATGACTTTTATTTAGGAGTCTAAGAGACTTAGGTCAACTCTTTGCAAAACAATTCAATACAAAGCGATTTTCAGACTACACTGTGATACATCTGTGATAGGACATGTGGCTGCACATGAGCCTGAAAACTGTGCACAGTGGGGTTTTTTTTTTACACCTGTTTCCTAGTGTGTATTTATTTCTGATTCTAATATTTCTGTGCCACCCCATTTAAAACCCCCTTTAAACGCCCCTCTGAAGGGTAGGCCTGTACAGCCTGTGTTTTTGAGATTTTATTTTTTGGTCTTCAGCACAGTCACATGCCTGTCTGCTTCCTTGTGATATATAAAAATCCCTCAATTGTTTAATATTTTATTTTGATTTAGAGCTGCAAACCTAATTCCAAAAAAAGTTGGGATTCTGTGTAAAATGTAAATAAAGACAGAATAAATCCATATTTTATTAACAATAGAACATAGAAAACATATCAGATCATTAAACTGAGAATTTCAAGAAAAAACTAAGGTAATTTTTTAATTTAATGGCAGCAACATGCCTAAAAAAAGTTGGGACAGGGCCATGTTTACCAGTGTGTAACCTCAGTCTAGGAAATGAGGAGACCAGTTTCTGGACTTTTTGAGAGGAATGTTGTCCCATTCTTGTCTAATGCAGGATTCTAGCTGCTCAACAGTCCTGGGTCTTCTTTGTCGTATTTTTCATTTCATGATGTGCCAAGTGTTTTCAGTTGGTGAAAGGTCTGGATTGCAGGCAGGCCAGTTCAGCACTTGGGCTCTTCTACTGTTGTAATAAATGCAGTATGTGGTTTAGCATTGTCTTGCTGAAATATGCAAGGCCTTCCCTGAAAAAGAGGTCATCTGGATGGGAGCATATGTTGCTCTAAAACCTGCATATACCTTTCAGCATTGGTGGTGCCTGTCCAGATGTGCAAGCTGCCAATTCCATAGGCACTAATGCACCCCCATACCATCAGAGATGCAGGCTGTTGAACTAAGTGCTGATAACAAGCTGGATGGTTCCTATCCTCTTTAGTATGGAAGACGTCCTTTACATGTTTTTCAAAAAGAATTTCGATTTTTGATTTGTCTGACTGCAGAACAGTTTTCCACTTTGTCTCAGTCCATTTTACACAAGCTTTAGCCCAGAGAAGACGGCGTGTTTCTGGATCATGGTCACATATGGCTTCTTCTTTGATTGATAGAGCTTTAATCTGCATTTGTGGATGGCACAGTGAACTGTGTTCACAGACAATGATTTCTGGAAGTGTTCCTAAGTCCATGCAGTGATTTTTATGACAGAATCATGCCTGATTTTAATGCAGTGCGGCCTGAGGTCCCGAAGATCATGGGCATCCAATATTCATTTTCGGCCTTATCCCTTGCGCACAGAGATTTCTCCAGATTCTTAGAATCTGTCGATGATATTATGTAATGTAGATGATGAGATATTCAAAGCTTCACAATTTTACACTGAGGAACATTATTCTGAAATCGTTCCACAATTTGTAGATGCAGTTTTCTGCAGATTGGTGAACCTCTGCCCATCATTACTTCTGAGAAACTCTGCATCTCTCTATCTCCAACTTTTTCTTTCTAGTACTACTTACTTTTCCAGTATCTTGTTGCCCCTGTCCCAGCTTTTTTGAGACTTGTTGCTGCCATCAAATTCAAAATGAGTTATTATTTTTCATGAAATGTTACATTTTCTCAGTTTAAACATTTGAGATGTTTTCAATATTCTATTGTGAATAAAATTATGGGTTTATGAGATTTGCAAATCATTGCATTCTGTGGTTATTTACATTTTATTTTATTATTTACACAGCGTCCCAACGTTTTTGGAAGTGGTGTTGTACAAGGCATGTACATCTGCATGTGCAGCTAAAAATTCTTTGCAACAAGCAGTGAAACTCTGACAGGCTTTGATAAACCACACTGTGTGACAAGAGGGTAGCTGAAATCCCGAGGAAGACAGACCAAATGAAGGATTCAGGTACAGTTTTTAAAGAAATAAAATTGGTTACTATCTGAAAGATTTTTTCAGAATATTGAGCACATTTTTTTTTTTCAGATTTTAGCAATGAGATTAAATTAAAGCGGCCACACATAATGAACATGGGAGTATTTTAAAAACTGGCTGAATACAAGTGAAAACCTCTGCCACTGTTTACAGTGGAAAGTCACTGACGCACAGTGGTTAATGTGGCTTCACATGTTTTTGACCAGTGTACCTAACAATAACACAAATCTTTCTGCAGTAGTCAGTTTTAGACACCTTTATCTTATCTTGTCTTATTTGTTCCTATTAATAAATACTCTTTCTCTTACTGTGATTAGAATTATCCTATAAGTAGACAATACTGAACAGCAGGATGGAGTAACAGAGCTAGGATATTAGACATGCAGTGTGATGCACAGTGCTTCAGTTAGTCCATTTAATTAAATGTATAACAGTCTTTTCTGCACCATTTCTTTTGACATATCCTGCAAAGATCACACATTTTGACTCCTCAGTTGAGCAGATCTATTACTTTAAATAGTTGTTTGAGTGCAGTGGTATAAAGGTAGACATGCTTTGACCTATAGCCCACACTCCTTGCAGAAGAAAAACTCACCCAGTGGTGTGTGGGATAGGTAAAATAGCTTAATGTCTTGAGCCACTCTTCACTGAATTCTCAGCCATCTTGTGAATCCATGTTTAAACTAAAATAATGCAGATGTGTGATAAGGCGATTGAACAGTCTGATGAATCAATCCTTCCCACATCTGGTTTCATTTAATATTCAAAATGTGACACTATATACGTAGAAGAAGACAAAAAATGACTGCGCTGGTGTCTGCGTGTTCAACCCACGCTTTCTCTAGTAAAAGGACTGTGAGAGTCTTACCATTTGCTCCTCTCATCCTGAAGTAGTATTCAGTCACTGACACAGATGGTACTGATCAGAAGGCTGCCAGCTCCCACAAGTTTATATACAGAAGATTTAGGAGCTGTAGTTCAGTGCTATAAATGAGTGTAGATGATTGATCACTGAACCTGTCGAAATTAATTCCCAAAATGTACTCAAATATTTATCTTTCATCTGACACTGACTCTTGACATCTCATTCTCTGCCAAAAATGAATTTTTATAGCAGTCATCAGATGAAGATAAATCCTGGAGAGTGGCTAAGACAGTGCATAATGGATACAACAAACTGGCCTTATCCCCAGGAGGTTTAAAAGGCTTACAGAAGCCAAACACCAACAGATTTATCTGGATAATATAAGAATAAGGTACACAGAGAGCTAAAACCTCACATTTTATCCCAAAACTTAAACTTATGAAACTTATGAAACACTTATGAAACACTTTGTTCATCTGTTTTATAACACACAAAGGTTTTTTTTTTCCAGCTTAAAGGTACTAGTTAGCATTTTTATTTTATTATATTTTATTTTATTAATAGAAATATGACAAAGTAAGAAAGATTCAGTAGACAAAAATATTCACATCTGGTATGATCAGCTCACACACTTTCCCATTGGTTGGTTTTTATATACAAATCTCTGGCCTGGTTGCTTTTTATCTGTGTGCACACGTGTAAAAATCATAACCATTAGAGGCTTCTCTACAGTAGTTACAAATGTTTGTCCCCACTACAAATGTTTTACAATATAATATATTATATTTACAATGTCCCCAGAGACAGAGGAGAATTAGGGGAAAAAAAGGCTTTTAAATATATTGCTCCTGTTTCCTGGAACAATTTACAGAAGGACATGAAATCGTGAGAACTGCTTATCTGGGGGAGTTTAATCAGTCCATTTTAAAGGATGGAGAAAACATTAATCTTGGTCAATGTGATTGCTTTTGAAGTTGCTCTTGTTCTTGATATGTTCTCACATATGTTCCAGATGTTGCGTTCACTCTGATGTATTGCGTGTCAGTTGTATTTGTGTTGATATTTCTTGCAATTTCTGTTGCCCTCTCGGCCAGGTCTCTCTTACAAAGAGATTTTTAATCTCAATGAGACTTTTTGCCTGGATAAAAAAAGGATTATATATAGTACCTGAAAGACAATTAAATGGCTTTTCAGGATATTTAAAGTAAAAATTACTCTGATCTGATCATATTCCTTAATATTGAAAGGGCAGGTTCGCCTTGCTTTCTGATGTTTCTTATAGTATAAAAAAAGTGTTTTGTGGTTTTCTGCAAAAGCACACATCCTGTAACAGTCCTTTGAGAAAAAAAAAGGCAGACAGACGACACTCGTATCGCATCATACTGAGAGAGCACAAACATACAATGGGTTCTGTAGCGTTGCTTGTCAAAGATACAGTTTAGTAGACGTTTATCCCCACAATATAGTTTGGATTGCCCTTGGTAAAACGCCACTGCCATGGGAGGAAATTGCACCTTCTATCAGCAACAAGGTAAGTCTTGAATGAAGATACAGAAACTGTTGAATTTTATCAGTAAAATAATGCAACCCAAGAGTCAGTGTTAGATGTTAAAGGTTAGTCTTTATAAGTAAAGATAGTAAGTATTAATGCTTGAGGATGCCATCAGACCAAGAGAGATTATTGTTTTTTACACTACATTTATATTGAACTAATGTAAGTTTTACCTGTTTGACTGTAGAGGGAGAAAAATTTCTACAGTAAAAAGGTTAAAGGGTGATTTTCATATCACATTGTATTTTGATTAGCCAGCAGCTTCCCAGATATTTTTCCACCTTTTCTTTTATTGCTGTAAGAGGACTCTTCACAATCACTCTTTGTAGTGACATTTCAAAAGCCAATAGCAAATGAACACGAAATGAAGCTGTCTGTAATTTATTCTAAAGCAAGCTAAGGAACTGAATGATGAAACAATTGAATGATAAAATGTTTCCAACTTTGTTTTTACATCAATGAATATTACTTTAAATAAATAGCACCAAAGCAATCAAAAACAAACAAAAAATCCCCTCCAAAACTGAGTGGACTGAAAGGTCAGTTTCTTCTATATACAGCTCTCTCCCACGCCTTCACACCTGATGTCTAATGTGCCTAGTGTGTACAGACTCAAAGCATTATAAGTGAACAGACCCTGATAAGCACTCAAAAGCATTAGTAGTTTAATTAGGATGGTGCAGTTTTGCTCAAAGGCAACAAGCAACACTGTGTAAGATTACAGAATGTGTTTCATCTTAATGAGGTGATGCATTACCAAAACTGAATTATTTATTTACATTTGTAGCAGAGATCCTATGCACCAGATATTACTCAGAGAGAATGTGGGCTCATTTCCACTGCTGACAACTAAAGTGCAATGATAAAATATGTAAAATGTCCATTCTTTCATGGCGACGATAAGCAAAATTCAGCTGAAATTTATATGAGACATTGTACACCACAGTTACACAGTTAAAGTCATACCTTTGATGTGATGCAGTGGCAAACCAAAAACCAACAGTGTACTGACTGAATATTTTAACTCACTCAAGTATGATAAGGCTTCAGGCACATGTTAAACATAGTGTATAAAAAAGCTTTGCAAATGGTTTATGGGGTAGGAAATGCGCCTAAGATGCTTTGCTAAGTCTGTATTCCTGCAGCAAACATTGCACACATCACACATCCATGCATGCAAGTTTCTCAGCAAAACCACATTTTCTGCTGCTCAGTGACAAGGTAAATGTGTTGCTCAAGGACTCTGATGCTATGTTTTCACAGTTTGGTTTGTTGCCCAATTTCCTTCAGCAGGGTTTGAACAATCAATTTTATAGTATATACCTCTAACTGTTAGGCATAACGTCTTTTTTTGAGATGTTAAAAAAAATTTCAGATGTGAGAATGAATGCTAAAGTATTTATAGTATTATTTAGTTGTTTTGTCATTTTTGAAAACTTTTCATGATTTATGAATGAGTGTTCTTCATGTATTAATATTGTTATTGTAGTAGCTATTAATTTATTGTTTATGTAAAATGTGAACTAAAAAGAAATCCCCAAAAATTTAGTGTCCCAAATTTCTAAAATGAACTTGATTCTATGTTGGGTGGTGCAGCGATTAAGCACAGTCATCTCACTTTGTGAGTAGGGTATTTCTGTGTGACGTTTATAAGTTGTCTGAGAGCCCATTGACTCACAGTGCTTCCATTTCTTTCCACAATTCAGACACATGGGATTAAGCTGCTTGCTAGTGCTACAATGAGCACATGTGTAAATGGTACGCAGTGGATGGACAGAAAACTAAAAACACGACTTTGTAAAGGACAAACTGTGTTTTGATTTTTTAAACATGTACATAGCAGTTTTCAGCCCCCATACATAAGACTAAGTTTGGATTCAGTGAGTGTCGCCCAGCACAATTTATCACTTTTAAGCGACTCATACTTGCTTCTCTTTTTTCTAGTTTTGGACTGGGATTGTATGCCTGAGCAGTTACAAGCGATCTTAGGGGTTCTCGTGGCAGTGCTGATCCTCTCACTGGCTTGGAATATCTTTTGGTGTGCATTAAAATGTGGCTTAGGTAATTACATTATTTACTCTTTCCTCTTTACAAAAACAAAAACCCCAAAATAATTATTGATTGTGAATGCATTAATCTTTATCTCGTATCAGGAAAATGGAGATGTCCACTGGGGAGAAGACATAGGTATGTAGCCTGTTTAAAACAAAATACAAACTTATGTCCACTCAAACAATCTGCATGTGTAGAATATATGTGTAGATACATTTCCTCTCTGTGCTCCAAATTTTAGCCGGAGCTCGAGGCAGATGGAAGATAATCCTATTTATGGAAACATAAACTACCTGCAAACAAGTAGGTGCAAGTAGGTGTGCATATGTATGTGCATGTGCCTTTGTGCATTTGTATCAGATTACAGTGTGATATTTTCCACAGGCGTAACTTTGTTAACAGAAGACAATCCCCCTCACTCATCACTCAACTCTTCATCTGTAAAGTTTCAACGGAGAGTCAGATCAGACTTACAGGTAGATTCTTTGGAAAGTTTGAGATCCTTTTTTTTGGCTGCACATCACACACTCCATCTGTTCATACACGTTACTAAACCTTCACAGCAATGTTTCACCATAAAAAATAAAATACAGCTGTATGATACTGAATCAGGTACTAGAAGCAACAAAAAAAGAGGTCCTCTAGGATAGACCAGTCTAGACCAACTAACCCAGGGGTGTCAAACAAGGCCTGGGGGCCAGAATTGGCCCGGAAAAGACTCCAAATTGGCCAACTGGATGGCTTTGGAAAATGTGAAGGAGGGCATAGATTTTGGATTTTTAACTGTATTTTTTAACTCTAACTTTTACAGCTTTTCCTGCTGATAAACACCTCCCCCACTGCCATTGATACTAAACCAAAGTAATTAAGTAATAGATAAATAATTTTTACAGTGGGTCCACAGTAAAAAAAGAAACAGACCCCCCCCCCCCCAAACAAACCCCCCCAAACATTTATTTCTTACAATTTAAGTCGTGCTGACAGATTTCTTTCTTTTACTACAACAGTATCTCTTTATCATGTAAGAAGACTGAGATGTACTGTTGAAATTGCACTTCTTTTTCTCATATAAAGATATCTCAAGGATTAAATATGTAGTTAAACTTCTTTACACTGACAGAAAGGGGAGTTTCACTGGTCCGGGCCACTTATCAAAGTGGGTTGAATGTGGCCCACCATGTAAAATGAGTTTGACATCCCTGTACTAAGCTGTCCTGCATTGAAGTGTGATCATGTTACACTGTTTTTTGTTTCTTCTTCCAGTCCAAAAACCATGACTGCTATGCCAACCTGACCTTAAAGGGTCCCAGGCTGCAGGCTGGTCATAGCTGTCCACAGATACAGTACTCAGATGTAATGTATTTAGAGGAGCCACTGGAGTCAGAGAAGGAGGATGACGGTAACACAGATGCCATTTCCACCGTATCTGATCTGTATGCTTCTGTACAAACTCAGCGAACAAAAACCATTGACTCTGCAGACACTGAAGAGGGCTACGCCAACCATCTCTGAGAGACGCACAGCTTTTGACGCTGAGATGACATAAATGGTCTTGATCTGTTACCACAGGATGTCAGTGTTTGTCATTATATGAAAAATGGAAACACTTCTGTGTAGTTATGAAGTTCACGCCACACTTCTGTGATTCATTGGCTCTCAAACTTTTTCTGACACGAAGCCAAAAAGAGGATAGACCCCATAATTTCGATCAATTAGTATTAATAAAAAGGATCCAAACTGAATTTTACTCAAATAAAGCTCAGTGCAATAGCATCTGCAAACTCTTTTTGTGTGTGTTAAATGAATATGATTTTTCTTTTAGGGAAACTAAAAGAAAAATCATGTTCATTTAACTGCCCCACAGTTTGAGAACCACTGCTCTGCCTGAATGTTAAAGTTTTAACATAAAATGTACATTTTGGGTTACATTTCAGAACAATTTCTTTGGTGGACTTTCCATGTTTTTGTTTATTATGCATTTGATAGCTAATTATGTACAATATATCTATTGTTTGTTCTGTACAAAATGACATAGCAATGAATTAACTGTGTAATATTTACTCTAATAAAATGCAATGATTATCTAAGGGTGCTCCAGGCATGTTTTCATACGCTTAACAACATAATACACTTATAGTAATAAGTAAGTAAGGAAGTAAGTAAAGTTCATTTATATATTGCTTTTCAAGATCAAAAGTCACAAAGTGGTTTATTAAGCAGTAAGTAAATTTTATTTATATAGCATATTTACAACCAAAGTGCTTTACAATAAATAAATAAAATAAAATAAAGTACAATAAACAAGTTCCTAAAGATTGATGCTACACACATTCACAATATTTACATAAAATAACACAATAACAAACAATCCTCCAACCACAGTTCCAGAGATCAGCAGTTTCTAAAGTCTTGGTGTAACAACAGCAAAAGAATGACCCCCTTTTGAATTAAGCTTCAACTGCATGTCAGATATCCTGGATTCTATAATGCACAGCAAGCCAGTGTGAAGCTGCTATCGCTGTGAGCAATGTGATCTCTCTTTTCTGTCCCTGTCAGTAATCTGGCAGCAGCACTTTGGACTAATTGTAAATGAGACTAATTCAAATTTACAGTCTGTAATAGTCTGAGCTGCAAACCACACCCCCGCCACACAGTCCATTACAGTAGTCCAGTCTAGATGTAACAAAGGCATGCACAACCCTTTCCAGATCTGAAAGTTTTAAAGGTATTTACAATACACAATAAGATACAACAATTAAATTAAAATAAAACTGAATAAAAGCAAGCCTGCCACAGGTCTGTCCACAGATCTTAAGTCCAAAGTTGTGTGTGCTGACTCTTTTCCTTCAAGATAGTTAATCCATCCATCCATCCATCCATCCTCTTTATTCTGCTTGTCTAATTCAAGCAGTCATGGGGGGTTGTGGGCAATGGAGGCTGGAGCCTATCCCAGCTACCATGGGGCGAGAGGCAGAGTACACCCTGGACAGGTCACCAGTCTGTCGCAGAGATAGTAAAACCATTTATGTCAATCTTCCCCTGCTCTTAAAAAATCCCCCGAAAATCTACAAATATACGCAAAAATTTCAAATGTGAATAGCTTAAAAGCCCTAAACATTTAGATGACAAGTGGAGTTTGATGGATTATATCTCTGGATCTGCTCATTGATTTTAATACTATGCAAACATGTTAAGTGTAGTAATAATTAGAGTTACTACAGTTTTGTATTTTCTAATTATTTGTTATTTTCTTTTTTTTTTCTTTTTTCTGTTTAATTCAGTTTAGTTTCAGTGAGATTCCAGAGTGTCTTTGTTCATTTGTATTGTTTGAAAATCTTTTAGTGTTTCGTTCGTTTTAGTTTTCTTAATTGTTAAATATGGAGGGGACATGATTTCAAAAGTTGAGTATAGAAGTTACAACACAAAAACAACTTTGTGAAAGTAACTGAGTCTCAGTTATGTAGACATCCCAACTCTCAATAAAAATATTTACCAGAACATGTGGATACATTTAATCAAAATTGACAAAGACTAAAATCAAGGACATATCTTGATGATTTTTTATTTTATTTTAGTTAGTTTTGCAAGTACACATTATAATTTCACATTTATCATTTTCATTAAAAAATTTAAATGTTTTTAAAATTAAAATTTTTTTTTTTTTTACTCTTCATTTTAGTTTTTAGTTTAGTTTTGTAATAGCTATAATAACCTTGTTAATAATTACCCAAGCAGATTTGTGAGTGGAAAAATACTTTAGGATACTTCTCACATGCTTACAGATGCCTAACCAGTCAAAAACTGCTGACTTTCAGTCAGTTGTGTAATAAATCCCTATTCTTCTCTTTGCTCTTATCTTTGTTATAATTCTCTTAACGTCACTGTTTTCTGCTGTGTGAATGTTTAACGCTGTAAAATTACTGGTTCATTGAAAAGACCTGACCCAGGATAAAAAATGACACTGAAATAACATTTAAAAAGCAAGATTTATTATCAGTTACCATTATTTAGTACTTCATTTCTGTAAACTCCTTTAGTTGTAATATTAGGCTTCTTGGATGAAAGGTCACTTAGGTCTGTACTTTGAATTCATCAAACAGCCTTATTTATGGCAGTGGTAACAATTATGGTTTGAATAATCAATGTTTGAGATAACAAGAATTTATAATAGCTAATGTTAACTGCAGGACAGTTGTGAAATTATTATCCACCAGAGTGTGGTAATACACATGTAGTCTCTACAGTAACATGAAAAAGAACATTTTCACACAACTTTGTGCAGTCCTGTGAAAAACTAAGTACACCCTCATTGTTTCCATAGGAGTTAAGCAGTCAGGTCCTGCTTATCAAATGCACTTCATTGGCTGATCATCAGCAAGTGTGACCACCTCTATAAAAATAGACGTTTTGGCAGTTTGCTCGTCTGGAGCATTCAGGTATGTGTTAAAACAATGCCACAATCTACCCAGGAGTGGACATTGCAGCAAATTCACCCCAAAGTCAGACCGTGTAATCCTCGAATGACTGCATGTCAGACTCTACAGGAGAAAACCTATTGTTTGCAAAGTTGCATCTGAACAAACCACAAAACCTCTGGAGCAATGTCCTTTGGACAGATAAGACCAAAGGGACGATACCTGGCAATAATGCACAGCGCCACATTTGGAGAAAATCAAACACAGTATATCAGCACAAACATCTCATACCAACTGTCAAGCACAGTGGTGTAGGGGTGATGATTTGGGGTTGTTTTGAAGCCATGGGACCACAGGAGTTCACAGTTAACCTCAAGTTGATAATGAACTCTTCTGTGTACCAAGGTATTCTAGAGTCAAATATGAGTTTGGCAGCTAAAGCTTGGCTGAAATTTGGTCATACAACAGGAAAATGATCCCAAGCACATCAGCAAATCTGGGTAGAGACGAGTGTCAGGGATGATTCGTGACAAGGGGATGATTTGAGGATAGTAGCAAGAGTGAAAGGGTGGTGGCTACCAAGATGGTAGTGAGACCTGCTGTGATGTATGGTTTGGACATGATAGCACTGACAAAAAGACATGAAGCAGAGCTGGAGGTGGCAGAGTTGAAGATGTTAACATTTTCACTGCGGGTAACCAGAATGGACAAGATTAGAAATGAGTATATCAGAGGGGCAGCTCAGGTTGAGCGATTTGGAGACAAAGCAAGAGAGGCAAGGCTGAGATGGTTTGGACATGTGCAGAGGAGGGATAGTGGACATAGTGGGCAAAGGATGTTGAACGTGGAGCTGCCAGCCCTGAAGAAAAGAGGAAGACCACAGAGAAGATTCATAAATATAACGGAGGAGCACATGCAGAGGGTTGGTGTGACAAAGGAGAATGCTAGGGATAGGGTAAGATGGAGGCAGATGATCTGCTGTGGCGACCCCTAAAGGGAGCAGCCGAAAGTAGAAAAGAAAACTGTGAACTTGTCAGCAAGCAGATTATTAAATTTGGTTTAAAACCTGTGACTAAGTTCAGTCTCACAAAGCTGCTTGCTTACCTGCAGACCCTTAGACTTTTTTTCAAATATTATGTTTAGTTAGACTGAGAGAGAGAGAGAGAAAATAGAGTAGGTACAAAGAGAGGTAAGTAAAGTAACCAGAATCTGAAGTGGAATTTTTGTCATAACTCATGATGGTCCATCTTAGAGAAATCCTCGCATTTGTTAAAGGTAAAAATCTCAAAGAATTCATGGTTTTAGTGATATGATGCTCTTGAGAAAGCTAGGGAAAAGTGTAATAATTTGACTCCATCACATATGGACATGACACAGTTTAAAGAGATGGAATTTTCCATAAAGATCAACTCAACATCAAAGCATGTACTAGCATTCTGTGTACTTGATAAAATGCAGTGTACATATTAACGTTTGAGAACAGTCAGTGATTAGATAAAGCATTGTGTCAAACCTATCAGTTCATGGAAGATTGGTGATGTAGTTAACCTTTGTAACAATGGCATGCCCATTCATACAGGTATTCAAAGCAGGACATACACCCTCGCCTTATCTTTCAATTATGATCTTTTTTGGCACAGTAATGTAATAAACTCAGTTATAAACCCAATTTTATTGACTCAGCATGTTGATAATATTAGTTAGACAGAAATCTATCTTTAAAGTTTTGAGCTTGATTTAAAAAAATCAACAAGGTGACCCCAAAATGTGTAATTAAATGAGATATTACGCAGAATACAAATACTTGTTGGTTTATTTTGCATGCTCTGCCAAGAAAACCAAAAACAAACATATATATATTATAACTGAAGAATCTTATGCAGAACAGTTTGTACTGTCTTGAAACAGTTTTGGCATAAAGCCGGCATTTATTGGTTAGTGAAATGGCAATATCACAGATGCTCAATTGTTATCTTGAATAAACAGGACATCATTATATTATTAGACAGGATATCTATTTTTAAATGTGTTTGTGCAGAATCAGGTTTCAAGCACTTGTTTACATCCTCAGTTATCTTGTCTTATCTTGGATGAGATTATCCTTTCTTTGCAGCAGATATATTGTTTATCATATAATTTATTTCACATTGGCCACCTCCAACTAAGGCTCACGATGCCCTGATAAAAAGTTGTGGAACAGTGTGAGCTATTGTCTGTTATAGATTAGTATTAAACTGCATATAAGCCTTGCATGTATAGTGAAAAAGCAAAGTCAAAGTCCAGCTGATAACATAAACCCATGTATTCAGTATGCTTTCAAAGAGACTACAGTGCATCCGGAAAGTATTCACAGCACTTAATTTGTTCCACATTTTGTCATGTTACAGCCTTATTCCAAAATGGATTAAATTCATTTTCACCTCAAAATTCTACACATAATACCCCATAATGACAAAGTGAAAACATTTTGCTTGAAATTCTTGCCAATGTATTAAAAATAAAAATATAACATGTACATAGGTATTCACAGCCTTTGCCATGACACTCAAAATTGTTTCTACAACTTGATTGGAGTCTACTTGTGGTAAATTCAGTTGATTGGACATGATCTGGAAAGGCACACACCTGTCTATAGAAGGTCCCATAGTTGACAGTGCATGTCAGAGCACAAACCAAGCCATGAAGTCCAAGGAATTGTTTGTAGACCTCAGAGACAGGATTGTATCGAGGCACAGATCTGGGGAAGGGTACAGAAACATTTCTGCAGCATTGAAGGTCCCAGTGAACACTGTGGCCTCCATCATCCGTAAATGGAAGAAGTTTGGAACCACCACTCTTCCTAGAGCTGTCCGCCAGGCCAATCTGAGCAATCGAGGTAGAAGGGCCTTAGTCAGGAAGGTGACCAAGAACCTGATGGTCATTCTGACAGAGCTCCAGCATTGTCTTGTGGAGAGAGGAGAACCATTTCTGCAGCACTTCACCAATCAGGCCTGTATGGTAGAGTGGGCAGACAGAAGCCACTCTTCAGTAAAAGGCACATGACAGCCCGCCTGGAGTTTGCTAAAAGGCACCTGAAGGACTCTCAGACCATGAGAAACAAAATTCTCTGCTCTGATAAAAACAAAGATT
>VUQS01029606.1:0-17164 GCA_015108495.1 Heterochromis multidens | reverse complement strand
CTGAAACCTGCTGTATAAGAGGTGTGTGTGTGTGTGAGAGAGTGTGTGTGTGAGAGAGAGGGCGGGAGTGTGTGTGAGAGAGAGGGCGAGTGTGTGTGTGAGAGGGCGGTGTGTGTGTGAGAGAGAGGGCGAGTGTGTGTGTGTGTGTGTGTGTGAGAGAGAGGGCGAGTGTGTGTGTGTGTGTGTGTGTGAGAGAGAGGGCGAGTGTGTGTGTGTGTGTGTGAGTGAGAGAGAGAGAGTGTGTGTGTGAGAGGGAGGGAGAGAGAGAGTGTGTGTGTGTGTGAGGGAGGGAGAGAGAGAGTGTGTGTGTGTGAGAGGGAGGGAGAGAGAGAGTGTGTGTGTGTGTGTGTGTGTGTGTGTGTGTGTGTGTGTGTGTGTGTGTGTGTGTGTGTGTCACAGAAAGCGTGTGTGCTTCAGTTAAACATGCAGATGCTACACACCACACATTTGCTTTGTTGTTTCTGAAGTGGATATTTGTGCAGCAGATGTTGCTCGAATGGTTTCTTAGCGACTAAGGGGGTTCTCATTAATTTTTGAATTTCCATCGGTGCCGTCTGAGAGGCCACAGAGGCTTTTTGTTTGATATATGATTCATGTTAAGTGAGATATTACCTATTGCAGTTAAACTCGTCCCAGCCATTTCTAAAAGCTTTTTGTATTCTGTGTTTTCGGAGTGTCTGAGCTACTTCAAACACACATGCCTGTCCATTTTTGATAAGTTGCATGAATGAAAATCCAGAATTAGCCAGTATTACTTCATTCAAATATTTATGGGTACACTGTTATGCTGTCATATTTTAACATATTTTTGCCAGAGCATAATTATACAGGTAGGTACTTATTTGACAGTCAGAATATATCAAACCATGCCCTACTCAGTGGGGTTCAAGTTGTGAGCTTAGAGTTAAAAGGCTCAGTCTCAGTGGAGTGTACTCTGAAGTTACAGAGCTTTAAATATCTGACATCATCTGGTTTATCACTTGCCCTTGGTTCTGAAAGTTGTAATCCTTATTATTTTCCATGGTCACCTTGGTGCAGAGGTAGCATTAGATTTTGTTTGTGTTTGTCATTTTGATGGAGGAGGCCATAAAATAATCCATTGTAATCTAATTTTATTTGTCATTTTAATTTTTTTTTATGGTAAGATGATGAGACATACTAATAGACTCAACTTCATTACAATAACTAATGTATAGTACAGAAAAGAGCATCCATTTATGAGGGCATGGAAAGAAACGATGAACAGAAATACCAATTGTGTCATGTCAACACGGCAAGAAGAAGATTAATGACTTTTTTTTCTTGTGCAGTTACAGCAGAAATGCACTAAAACACCACCACCATTGTTTAAACAAACATGGACTAAGTGGACTTAGTGTCCTTGTGCTTGCTTGAGCATAATCAAGTGCATCAAGGGAGATTGCTGCAGAGGCTTTTTTTTTTTTTTCATTTTACATCTTTCCTCTGGGTAGTCAACTTTTTGGGTCCTATTTTATTTTTTTCTGAAGGCTAAACCTTCCCTCTGCGGCCACTCTTGACACTGAAATTACCAGCAGCATTTCAGGAAGAATTTTATAATTAAGGAAAGATTTCACCCAGGGAAGTGATAGGAACCCTCCAAAAGTTTCTTACTTTCTTGGGACTTTGTGAGCATGTGCTGTTTCTACTCGAGGGTACAGCTGTACCTGTGAACTTGTGGTGGTCATAGAGTTAGGTCCATAATTTGCTCTACAGTAGTTTGGCCTCTGTGCACCACCACAGTGGATTTTAAATGAAACAATCAAGATGTGATTGAAGTGCAGACTTTCACTTGCATTAGCTGTTTATGAATTACAGCCATTTTTATACGTAGTCCACCATTTTCAGAGGCTCAAAAGCAATTGGACAAATGACTGACAAGCTGTTTCATGACCTTGGGAGGCCTGTTCACTTGTTATTTCTTGACAAATGAAGCAGCCATAATGTCTGGAGTTGATTCAAAGTGTTGAATTTGTATTTTATAGCTTTTCACTGTCATTTCAAATATGAGGCCCAGAGAGATGCCAGTGCAAGTGAGGGAGGCCATCATTAGGCTGAAGAAACTGAATAAACCTATCAGAGAGACAGCATAAACTTTAGGAGTAGCCAAATCAACAGTCTGGTTGAAGGAATGCACTGGCCAGCTCTGCAACACCAAAATGCCTGAAAGACCACAGCAGACTAAAGTGCATGATGATAGAATTTTTTCCATGGTTAAGAAAATCAACTTCACAGCATCTAACCACCTAACGTCATGAATGGAAATACAGAGGATTTACAATAAGGTCCAAACCATTGCTTACACTGAACAAGACCCAGAATACAGTTCTGAAAAAAAGAAATTCTTTGGACCGATGAAACCAAGATTAACTTCATTCAGCCAAATGCTGTAAAACTGACAGTGCTTCACAGTGCAACTTGATACTGACCCAAAGCAAACTGCAAAAGCAACCCGAGTTTCTCAAGGCAAAGAAATGGGATATTCTTCAATGGCCAAGTCAGTCACCTGGTCTCAACCCAACAGAGCATGCTTTTAAGTTATTAAATACAAAACTGGAGGCAGAAAGACCCACAAACAAGCAGCAACTGAAGGCAGCTGCACTAAAGGTCTCAAGGGAAGAGAAACAGCATTTGGTGGTGTACAAAAAGTACAGAAATTGTGTCTTTGTCCAACAAATTATGGACCTAACTGTAGACATGTTACAAGACCTCAATTGAGGATTTTACAGCATATGTTGAGTGCTATGTTATTAAAGACACAAATCACTGAATACTGCAGGTAGTTTTCTCAGTAGTGTTGTGTGTGAGTTATGTAATGTACTGGTAGATGGCCCTTAGTGTTCTTATGCCAAAATGAGTAGAATTCAGATAAGCAAGTTTAATACTGCAGCAAACATGCAAGAGCAACTTGTGTCTCTTTACTGTGCAATCAAACAAGCAACGTTTCAAGGAGTCAATCAGAAAAAATCGCAAGTGCAATTTGCAGACAATAGAGGTGAGCTAACAGTTCACTCTATTAAAGTTCTATTACTCTCGTCCATAATTAAAACTGATCCACTGTCCAAAAAATAAAATAAAATCTGAAAGTGACTGTTATTTTATACATGCCTTTTTATCCAGTATCCATCTTGCTTCATTAGTTTTTCACAGTAAAAGTCACCCTACCTGAATGCTTTCTCTGTGAGGCGCTAACAGCGTTAGCAGTAATTTAACGCAGCTCCGGTACAGTGTTAGGAAATCGATTAGTAAACAGTCAATGAGTCAGTCAGTGGGATAAAATTACATACTGTAATGCTGGTTAATAAGCATGCCTCATTTCTTGTGAATTCTTCATGCATGTGAATGGTGGAATGAAAACTGTTGAACTAAGTGGTGTATTTAAAGGGAACCTGTTGTGCTCATTTCCAGCTTCACCTTTGTGGACTCTGGTAGAACAGCTTCGCATGAGTTACAGTTCACACTAATTCTTATTTATCTACCTGGCTTTGGCCCCTCACTTCCTCCATTGTCTGAAGGGAGCGATTTTAGCTCCTTTCCCTTTAAACCAACTTTCTTCTGATTGGCTACCCCTTGAAAACAGAAGGTGGGTGGGGCTTCTGTGCTCACAGTCAGAGCTGTGTGTCTGAGATGATCACATTAGGGATATCCACTCTCATTCACATCATACAGAGCCAGCGGTTGAAAAAAAACCTGTCTCACAGGGATTACTTGTACATACACTGACCTCACAGACACCTGAGCCGTAACAGTATATATACAACAGAAAATAGGGAAAAGCATCATAGGTCCACTTTAATGTGACCGCATTAAATGTCTGTGTCTATAAAAATCAGAACATAAAAGAAAGTTAAAAGCAAAGAAAAAGCTAACTCTGCAGCATTACGTGTTACATGTTCCTTGGGATATTCTTACAACATACTAGCCTTTATATTTACCAGAGGGTTTCAACGCTTAATTTAACACTTAATAAAGTATTACTGGCAGAGTTTACTCATTTCAACCTGCCTAAACTAAAAACACCACTTTATCATTCTTTTTGAAGATTTAAAAGCATTTATGCCTGGTGTATTGTACAACATGAGTGCCATCACATTATAGAGGGAGTAATCGCTAGAACACGAAGGAACCCTGATGCTTAATTGATATTTTTTATTGCCCACACACGCCCTCGTAATGGCCACTTAGCTAAACCGAAGTACTTTGCCCAGATGCCTCAAAATTATGATGCGTTTTCTGTAGGAATGCCATTTTGAGATCCCGGAGCTGATAATAATTACAATTGCATACATTTGAAGAGGTGACCTTCACCCAGTAAGTGTTTTAATGGATAGTACTGTAGCTCCGGTGGACTCCTTATATTCAGTTGCTATTATAGGAGACATTAAGCTACAGAAAACCAAGAGAAAAGACAGATTTGCTGTTTAGAGTGGGATTCCCTTTGAGGCTGTTTCAAGGAATATACACGATTCATTTCAAGCTGTGAACTCCTTCCTTACAGAAGTGTTCAAGGCTGCGTCTGGAACAGTGCATCGGGGCACGGAGGGGTGGTTGACGAGGATTACTTGAATATTATAGGTCAGCTCCTCGGGGGATTTTAACTTAATTAAAGATGGTACTCATTAACTCATCACTGTTCCACATACAGTATAGTGGCCTTTTCATTTGACTACAGTATTGTTCTATTGGGGATTGTGGGCTATGTAAATTAATAACCAACGGCTGATAGCATATGATGAATTCTCTAACAAACTGCTGCGGAGTATTTTCTTTTTGGGAAACAACTCATTACTGTAAATTCATTCATTTGTAAGAATGGAGATTCCAACCAGTCAAGACAGTACAACAAAATAAAAATAACCAGACGATAGTATTCAAATATTGATTGAGTCCCCAGGCTGATCTTTGACATAAGATTTTATCAGTTAGAGAAATATGAAGCTAAAATTATACATAATGTAGTCTCTAAATACAGTAGCTAAACATAGACACTGTATTTGTAGACTGTAAAAAATATACTTCCAATTACCCATTTTTTTTAAAAAAAATAACATGACAAAATTATTCCAGAATTTATGGTATTAATAAGTCATTGATGAATCAATTTGTGTGGTGATGCTTTAAAACGCATAGTCCTGGATTGGATTTGCAGTGGCTGAAACAAACAAACAGCGGGCTTTCACACTGCTGTATGCAGTGCCAGTGCTTCAGTGATGCAACAGCATATCAATGGTTTTGTTAAATTTGACATCTTTTCTTATCCTTGTGCTCCACTTTCCTCTCTCCATTTCTCCCTGCAGGGCAGTAGTTGGACACAGAGAGCCATTGCCTGATGATAGTAAAGACAACATCACCATTTTCACCCGAATTTTAGACAGGCTGTTGGATGGATATGACAACAGGCTCCGTCCCGGGCTGGGAGGTAAGCAGTTTTGGATAAATCACAGACATGTACACAAAGAGGAAAAAAATCATCTAGAATCTGCACAGCATCAGACTGCTCACTGTGTCACTGTTCTCAAACAGCTGTACAGATGATGAGATACATGAAAATGTTCATCACACTGTAATTCCAAATGCTGAAAGTCATTAAATACATTAATTAATCTACTAACTCAAAGTGGAGTTCCTATGTGATTTACTTCCTGTTGTGTTAATGAAATGGATTAATTCTGATTACGTTGAACTTTTTTGCGGATTAAGTAAGCGCCACTTAAAAATATAATTTCATTATACTTATTTTTATAATTTTTTTCTACTATAGTGGCTCTTTTCCATTAATAATGTAGCATACAGAATGGGTGTGCTGGGTAAGGTGTGGATTTGCAGTAGCAAATTATAACTGTGTCATGGTCTTTTGCAGAGTGATGTTTACTATGAAAAGAAAGAACTTTGAAGTAATCTTCAAACTGTCTTCCTGGTGCATGAATCATTGCTTACAATAAATGTTTCTTGCAAGACAAAAGTAATGCGTAACAATCGCATTTAAATATCAATAGTTTATGTTATTTAATTTGAGAATATAATTAGTTACATTACTTATATCTGCCTAAAGGAGTTAAAATAAAGTCCTATATTGCAAAATTCTTTAACACAGTTCTGTAATGGAATATGAGTCATATTCCATTACATATATATGTACAATATTATCTTATAATATCATTACTTTTTAACTGTAATCAAAGGATATATGAAGCATTAATGCAGCTATTTAGCTTCTGATTTAAATGCATGAATTACAAGGTGTCAGATATTTATCAGTTAGCCATTATTAAGATTGTTTTATGACAATCTTAATAATGGCTAACACACAAACAGATTGAATCTAAAGTAAATGTACTGTGCAGGTCTAAGGAGTAGCATTTCTATGCTTCACTGGGGCATTTATTGACCCAACTGATCACTATAGTTCAGTCCAGATGCATAGAATACACATTTCATAGATAGAATACACATTTATTTATCATTAGACTTTATACAGTTCCTTCTTTGTTGGAAGAAAACTTTTACATAAATGATATGTGTGATTCTCTACATCTGGAACAGTTGAATGTGCTTGAGGAAATGAGTTAGTTGAGGTTGGAAGGCTAATTTGGCCCCTTATCAACACAGCCAGTAGTTGCTGCAGGAGTGCCAGACACATAGCTTATGACGGTTATAAACTTCTAACCTTTAGCACACTCTTCTCATCATCTGTTAAGCATGTATATTTTGCCATACTCTTATAGGTGCCATTGGGCCAACATGCAAACCAAAAAAAAAAAAAAAACAGGTTATATTAATTATTATATAATAATTACAGTATTACCTGATTAGTCTTTTTTTTTATATTGCTCAATATATCTTTGTTATATCCCAACAAACTACTTACATTTTCTTTTTGCTGTAAATATCAGATATTAGACTAGTGTAGCTGAAGAGGTTTTTGGCTTCATCAAACCAAGCTGACACTATGTACTGCTAGTGGACGATATAGAGCATTGTAATTGCAAGGAAACAGTAGGAGCACTTTACATCACTCTTGTGGAAATGTGCATTCCCTTGGGTGAAAATCTTTGTTCAATCATGCCCAAATGGCAAATAAGCACACATGTCAGTGGAAATCCCACTAATTGATGCCATTTCATCCAAATATGTGTCCCCCAAGGACAACAGAAAACATGACAGCAAGCCCACATGCTCAAGCAGGCTTTGCCATTTCTCAGCCAGTCAGCTGGAATGTCCATTTCTGCTCTACTGCTTGCTTCACATGCCACGAGCACACCTACTGGGCAGCAGGCCCACCATGCTGGATGACCTGGGCTCTGTGGCAGCAACCAGGAAGAGGAACCAAACATAGGTTGTTAATGTTATATACCGCCTCTAAGCAGAGGTTCCCATCTCCAAAGGTAAAGCAGATGGTGAGGTCTGCAGCTTTCAAGGCTTACAGTCATGATGGTTTTCCTCTGTGGAGCAGTGTTTGCCTATGAATTCAGGCACAATTCCATTTTTCTACACCTCTTTATCTCACAGTTCTTTTGGAAAATTGTCACTAAGCAAAGAAAATGAGTACGATTAGAGATGAAATGATTCCGATTGGTTAAAATATGTCAGTTGTTCATAGGTCAGCAGGGTGCAATTGCTGGAAACATTTCTGAAGTTACTTTGTGCAGTGGTACATTGTAGCTGTATTACTTTTTATGAAGGCTTAAATTGCAGACCTGTTTGATTTTTTCATATTTGAAATGCTCTTTGGTATTCATTAGACAGAAAGGTGGTGACATTTGTTATCCGTTTATTTCTTTTTATATATTTCTTTATTTATCAAAAATATGACTGGAATATATAATATACATCTATGTCTTTACAATACTGCTATATACTTGTATTTTTAAGAGATCAGAACACCAACTTCTGTTAGTACAGTCAGAAGTCAAATCTAAAAATTGGAGGGACTTTCATTATTTTCATTTTATTATTTATTTTGTTGTGTTAATGAAAAAAGCATAATGTATTATAGAATTACCTGACACAGGTATAAATCTGCCCTTCATAGAGACTAGGCACCACCCTATAGTATAGCTGGGACGCTCAGTCAAAGTCTAAAGCTGCTGTCGGTACAAGAAGAAGAGTACCAATCTTCCTCCTGCTGGCCACCCCATGCCTCACTAGTCCTTCTGAAAAAATGTGGGACCATCTCAGACAAGCAGACTGGCCAGAAACTGAGAAACTGGAAAAATGCCATTTCATTTTATTTTCAGCAGCATCTATTAGCTCTGCCCTATGCTCCAGTGCTTTGTTGTAAACAGAAACAGGGCAAATCATTCTGTTCCCCTGCCTGTGTCTTCCATGCAAACTGCTGACTTGGTGTTGTGATAATCGTGTATTTGTGAGAGCTATTTGAGTCACAGGAATGATTAATGTGGAAGTGGATCTCCTCTCTCAGGGGGGGACCTTTGCTAAAGGATTAGGGACTTCACCTGTGGGTGGTCATTTAGATCTGGGACACCGTTAGAGCGAGGATATATTCACTTTTGGAGAAAAGCCTCATCACTCTCTAGTTGTTGCGCCACTGGGAGCAGCTATTTGTCTCGCCAGCGGCCCAAGAGCCTGCTTTACACATTTGTCCCAGAGGAGCTGATTCAGCCCACACTGAAGAGGGCAAATTTTGATCTGTCATGACTTTCATCTCATGCCCTACTTAATGCGATATTAAAATCATTAGTGATGTGTTTGGAAACAATCCTTCCGCATCACATAATTCATATCACATTTAAAGGTCTGCACTAGCATCCCATATGATGATCAATGTGATCGTTGTTACAGATTCAGGAATCATCTATAAATCATTATGACAGAAAAGCAATTATGGGGCTTTTATTGTTACATAACATGCAACGATGCATGTCATTAAAACTGAAGAAATACATTTTCCTTAGGAATTCACAGGGTAGAAAGTCTTGTAGAGTCATGCCAGAATCACACTACAATAAAATCCATCATGTGTGTACGCATGTGTGTGTGTAAAGAACTGTGTAACTGCAACAACATGTGCCCATTATCTGAGTAAAAAATGCTTAATGCTAAGCTGCTGCATATTATTCCTGAGCCAGTAGTCCCTTAGGGACTGTTAAATATTTTTTTGAAAAGGCTGACTAAAATAATTTTGGGTCAAAAGGGAATCTCGTCTCCAAAGATACAGACTTGGGCGTGGCCCAAAGCACATTTTATGCTTTAGTGGACAAAACTAGCTTGAGCCAAACAAATGGTAGTTTTACTGAATGGAAGACTTTCAGAAGCATCTGTGAAGATGCTCGCAGCAAAATTTTGCCTCTGAATTGAGGTCAGGGGAAAAAAACAACAACTCCTGGGCCAAATCCTTAGGACTGCTATAGCCAGTGCTGTGTGTATTTTAGAAAATGTCTTATATTATTGGTCTAGCATTATGTTCTTAAACCAGCAGTCTGTGGTACAACAAGAACATGGATTTGATGAAATGATGCATAAAGACAGTTTGAATCCAGGTATTAAGCTGTCCAGGAGGACACAAATTCCTTCCTAAGCACGCATAAGTCTTCTGCTTTTTTTTTTTTTTCTCAGATTGAGGTGTTTCTCTAACTGTTTAATACTGTAGGCTTTTTCTGAAGCAGCTTAGTTAAAAGCCAACCAGCAAACTTCACTGTCATACACACAAACAACCAGCTTAACAAAGACAGAGCTGCAGCAATGCTTTTTGTGTACAGACTGCACTGTAATGTGTTCTGCTCCTTGCTGTCTCTTTTCCTCAGAGAGTGTAACAGAAGTGAGGACAAACATCTATGTAACGAGTTTTGGGCCAGTTTCAGACACAGACATGGTAAGTATCATGTTCCTCAGCTTCCTCCTCACTCTGATCAGAACTGAACAGAACTATCAAACCTAAGAAGTCTTTAATCACTGTTGGAATTGTTGGCCTTAACTATTTATGTATTTTTTATTAGTAGTAGTATTAGTAGTAGTAGTAGTAGTAGTAGCAGAAGTAGTAGTAGTAATAGTGATTTTGTGTACATATACTTATACTAGTAGACAGCTGTTTTGGATATTGCTGTTCCTTGTCAAAGTGGTCTCCTTTTAAAATACAACCATTCTTGAGAAGTTCCTTTAAAACCCTCAGATGACCCTCTTTAAGCAGCAGTTGCCTGAGATGTTTTATGCTTTGTCTTGAGACCCTATCCAGCATTTGACATATTTGATCATGCGGCTCTAATTGACCGGCTTGAGCTCTGGGTGGTTTCTCAGGCTGAGCACAGAGCTGGCTTGACAGCCTGTATGACGTAGCAATATTAGTGCATTTTTGCCAAACTTTAAGTGTTTTGGTCTCACTAGAGAGCTGCTTCACTCTGTTCTGAAGCTCTAAACGTAACTTCTCTTGAGCAGCTTGTGTTCAGGCTGTCAGACTCAAACATGAGTCGACGAGGATCTCCTGAGGATGTCATAAACTTGCGTGAAGACGGTTAGAATAGAATAGAGAATAGCCCTTTATTGTCATTGTACAAGTACAACGAAATTGTGGGTGCTCTACCCAACTACTGTACGGAAATAACAACAGAATAAATAACAAGACAACAGAATAAATAATGAGATGAGAAATATATACAAAGTAAGAGAAATAAATATACAAAGAAATATATATAAAATATATATACAGAGGATGTTAAAGGTGAACGTCTTTATTTCATTGATGGTATACGACAGATATACTTTATGTTAACTTCCCTGCAATTCCTGACTCAACACACATTTTTCTGTCACTGCAAACTATGTCCATAGTGCCATGATGTTGGACCTGAAGTTTGCTTTAAACTTTCTGTATAATGGCCCAAATCGACCCAAAATTATTGCGATCGTGTCCAATCAGCTCTCAGTCTCGATACCTTAGAAATGGTTGCTTTAAAGACAGGGACCAGGTCTGCGACTATTTGCAGTCATTTGCCGTTTTCCAAGCAACTGTGGTGCATCAAGACGGCAATAAATCACCAATAAGTCTATCAGTCTATCAGTTTACAATTGAATCTGGTCATCTGTGCAAACTGACTGAGATTGATTGCGACATGTTGGCAATCTGCCTACATTTATGAATTAGACTACAGTTATTTGCAAACCTTTGGCAGTCTGTCTGAGAGTGATTGCAGTCAGTCATAGTCAGACCTCAACTGTTTGGAGACAGGTTGCCTCCCACCAAGCGACCTGTTCAGTAACCCTGCAGTCAACTGTGGTCACTTCAACTACTTGCAGTTGCCAACTGCTAAATTTAATGCAATCACTGATTTTTCATAGTCACAAGGAGATTGCCGTCCTATTTTTACTCTAGTGTGACTGAGCTATAACTCTGACTTTGCATATTTAGAAATTATTGCAACTGTAATGGACATTTTTATTATATCAGCATACAAAATAGGCATATAACCAAATCAGAAATGTGGTAGTCATGGTAGTTACACAATTTCTAATCCCAAATTTGATACCAAAAAGAACTATGAAATTATTTATGGATTGTGCACTTACCCATGAAACAGTGTCAAGATGCTGATGTGTCACTAGCCAAAAAAGATTGTGGTCTAATGCTAAAAAAAATTCCATATCCAATAGTGGACTATCATTAGTCCTATTGCTCTATCTTGCTGGAATTTTTCTGTTTGCTTGCTTTCTTTGTTTTAATTTACAAATGGAAAAATATTGGATAAATATTCAGGTAAACAATCTCCTTCTTGATAGAACATCCAGGAAGAATGTCCCACAGATGGGACAGGTCATTTTGGAACTACTTTTCAACCAGGATACAAAATATTGATTGGATGCTCATACAACATCATTCAACATCATTCAACATATATTTCAACATATTATGTGCTACAGTGTGCACACACTGCAGTATTTGACAGATGGAATGGTAACAATGTAGCCCAGCATCAAGAACAGTGCACAGTTAATTTTATGCTGTATAAGCTATGTGAATGTCATGTAAAGCATTGCTAGAACAGCTGCTTCTTTCACAGTTTGCAAACAGTGATGGCAACATTTCATTATATGCACATTCTAACAAAATTTTGGTAAGTAGAAACTCTCTCACATTAAAATCTTGATTCCCTTGTCTAAACTTCTTGAAAAAGCTTGAGATCTCTAAGCGACTATTAACATACTGACTTTTGGTTGTCTGTGGCCCCAGTCAAACAGGCTTAGAGATGCTACGAAAATATTCCCCAGCCAGTTGCTGGAGGTTGTTGGCAGTCATTGTGAAATCGGTTACTAAAGCCCCAGTCATACTGAGATCAGTCAGTGACCCCTTGTTAACGACTGTTCGCTAGGGAACAGTTGGTGAACAGTTGCTGGAGGTTGCAGGCCAAAATTGGTCAATAAGAGGGTTCTGCACCAAAAAACTCTACGCAATTTTCCTGGTCGCTAGCAGATTGCCACGGTTGTCTGTAGTTTGCCTGGAAGACTCATCAGCAGACACTCACTTGCTAACCACTGAGCAGTAGTGAACTTTCAAAAAGTGCGAATGTTTGCAGACAAGTCAGTGTCTTCCAAACACAAACTTGACACAAACTCAAACCTGCATGACTGAGGTCTATAACTTTTCCAAGATTATCCAACTCATATGCACAATACTGTATTTCATACGGGACTCGTTCTTTGTTTTTTTCACAAGATGTAGCGGACCTTTTGATACATCTGCACAGGTGCCACAGAACACATCTGTCGACTATACACAGCCTGCTGCAAACAAAGTGACAGACAGACACTACTGTAGCTGGCAAACAATGGAGCATTTAGTACCAAATGAGACACTTGGCTCAAGTGTTGGCAGAGACCAAATGCGGTGTATCCTGGGATGAATGTTCACCATGTGGACACAAATAAAACAAAATGAGTGATAATATGTACCTGTTTGCTATCATGTGCACCATATCAACTTAAATTTCATGATATATCACTGTTCCTCCTACAAGTAGCCAAAAAAATGTGATTACTAATTTAATATACTTTATTGTGAGTCTGCATGTGAGGACATTCCTGACACTTGTTGACTATGATTATGAATATGAGAAAGATAATATGTTGAGCCTGCTTTGAGAAAAGGGCTCTCTTACTTTAGTACAGCAGGCAGTGCTTTATCTTTTTCGAGACATGTCACCTTTGGGGTCTCTCAGAGCTCAGTGTTAGATCCAGTCTTTTATTCTCTTCACATGCTCCACTTGGCAGCAGCATGAATCAACAGAAAACACCATGGGACACAGTAGCCCACTTGTGGTAATGCTTTGGTCAGAGCTGCAGTTAGCGAGGTCAGTGTTGGTTCACACACACTGGCACCTCTGTGTTGCAGTCAGTGTATGTAAAAGTAGCAGCCCGGGAAACATAGCATCAACATATTATGATTATTATTATTTTAATTTCTACATTGTCTTGACAGTTTTAGATCTATCCAAGAAAGACTCATCTTGGCCCCAGGCTACACTGGGTTTTCTTGCTCCATACTGATATGAAGACTGCATAATGGCTCCAAGTACTTCCTTTCAAGATTTTCCACAGCCTAGTCTGAAAAGGATGATCAGGCTTAAGTCGTCAAAAGGCATCACACAATGGAACTGACGTCAAAAGTCAAGTGTCTAAATATCTGCATTGCAAATGTGTTTATAGTACATCTTTTGCATATGTAGTGCAGAAACTCTTTTTGTTCATCTTGCTTGCTTCCATCTTGTCTGTACCAGTTAACTACTTAAAATGTTGTGTTTGCATTGTTGTACATACATTGAAATGGTCCAGTTCAGATCGCAACTTTATGGAGATTAACATTTCATTTTCTTTTATACTCCAGTAATCTCCTCCTACTGTATCTACTAAATTCTATCTTCAAAGGTGTTGTGTAGCATTGCATGAATAAAATGTTGGTCACAGATCAGTGACAAGGAAAATATGTGGATAGTAGGCTGGGCTAAAATTTCTGTTGTGGATTTTAATAATGAGTGGTCTGAAATTGGTCTGTTTCCACATTGGCGGGTGTCTTCTGGGGTTGAGTGGGTGGGAAGTTAGTTAGGGCTTAGTTTTTCTTTTGAATTTAGAAAATGAGGACTGGCTTATAGATAATGCTATAGGGCAAGTTATTTTCTTGGTTTTATATTTGAGCTTTGAAGACACTCGTCAGAGCCGACGGAGGCATATCTAGAGTAGGTTGAGGTTGTGGGACCGTGTTTTCTGGATGATGAGTTTTCAGGCTAACAAGCTGAATGAGCATGGAGCAGGACAGCCTCTGAGTAGGGCATTGCAGTAAACAGTACTGGGAAACAAAAGCCTGGACCATTTTTCTAGGTCAGTTAAAAAAGAGGAAACGGCTAATCTTGGAGGTATTTCAGAGGTGGAGAGAAGCTTTCTGAGGTATTCCCTTGATGTGTTCACAAAAGAGAGTTCTGTTTTGTCTACAGCTAACCACAGTTTAACTGATTACTTTGAGGCGGCTGCCGAGTCATTGAAACAAAAAGGCAAACCAGCTGTATAAGAGCATAAGATACGTCTTTTAAATTAGTCTGTACAGTATCTTGTCGTGCAACACTGTCTCCTAGAAAATGCATTCTCATACTAGACTTCATTCTTATGTGTATAGGGAAGCAAACATTTTCAACCAGAACAACAGCACTTCAAAATCAGATCAGACAATAGGTTCCATCATCTGGGATCTATGAAAAATATACATGTAGAGATATTTCTCTGGATTGGTTAATATTTTGACTAGATGGTGGCACTAAACACCACTATCATTAGTTTTATAGAGATATATCAGACCAAATCAACTAACAGCTATTAGACTATTGGCATGGCTAAAAATGATTTTGCAACAATGATCGGAGAAACTCTTACAAGAAATTCTCAGACACACTTATACTTTCTGTGTTTCAATGTTCCAACTACCAATCTCTGTAAAATCAAGTGTCCTAGAAATGTCTGCTCACCCTGAGGCCACACATTCAGACTTCACTTGTACCCCAATCCACCACATCTACCTTTAGTGTCCCATATTGCAAGAAGAGGAAGGCTTACAACTGCATATTCACTGTGCATGATTCAAATATTAGGCCAATAACAGAGCACTTTGTACAGAGTTGTGTCTGACCAGAGAAGATTTCTGCAGTTTGTCACACTAAGATGAAGAATGTAGGTTACGATCTTGATGCTGATCTCTAGTAAGTAGGTTGGTGTATTTCTCTACCCCAAGCCTCCTCCCTTCTCATTTCATCCGGGTGATTTTTCTTCCGTCTTTCGTTTGGGTCTTTCTCCTGCCCTTTCAGTAAGTCAATGGAGTCACATCGTATCCACATGCATGCTGTGTCACAGCACATGTACCTGTTTCATGGTGGGATTTGACAGGCCTCCGCTGATGAAATGGGAAGCGATTTAGGTTGTCACATGCACTGTGCTGAGACTCAGTTTGACAAAGATGGCAGTGATGGCCGGATCTCACCAGGGCAGCAAAATTTTCTGGGGATAAACATTTCTGAGATATGTGAAAAATGACAGCATATATCCGGATGCTTACAATTCAGATAAATTAAGTTTCAAAAACCCTCACAAGTTCAAGGTCTGGACAGAACAGATGGATGTTTGTGCTACTAAAAATTGAAGGTGAACTCCTGGAATCTGTATCAATCATGTTGTCCTTGTTCAAGGACTTGCAAACCCAATTATGCCCTTTTTTAGAGAATACACAAAATTTAAATTTGTCATCACCAGCACCTTTCATTAAAAAAAAAAAACTTTACTCTTAAAATAGGGTTTTTTCCACTCACTGTACAGGTCATTGTATTCCCCAGTGTTGCGGTATGATTCATGTGCAGGGCAAGAACAACTTGAAAGCAGAACAGGAACAATTTTTTGCAACCTAAAAGCCTATATTTTTCTCATAATGGCAGCCAGAAATAAGAGGACTGTAACATCCTACAGTCTCTTAGCAATGAAAGGGCAGTGGAGGCTTGCCTTCTTTGATTAAAAGCAAAACTGTTTTATGGGTCCTATTTTAAACATGTTTATTGTCTGACCCCAAAGAAGATTAGCCAACTGAAATCCCGACCACAAATCCATTTAAACAAACACTAGAGTCTGGCATTTTTCAGTCTTGCAGTGCCCTATCCTCTCTTTGTTAAAGGGAATTCTAATATTAAAAACAGTAAAAGTTTCAAATAAGGAGCTCATTGTATTTCTATAAATTGCTGTGAGCCAATAGCTCAGGCTTCAGACAGCTCTAAATGTCCCGTTTTCATACATTCAGATATAACAGACCCGGAATAGCAAGATTTACAGCCTTGAGGCAGATACTTTCCCAAAGTGCTGAAAGTGCCCAAAGTGACCGTGAACACAGCTTAATTGACAGAGATGAGTTGGCATCGGACAGTGAAGGTAATATGCCTAATATGTCAGACCGTTCTGACACAGAATATATCCATAATATATGAGTTCCCCCCCATAGTAGCGAGTGAAACCAAGCATGAACTTGACTAATGTAACCTTACTGTAATTTATTGGCAATTATTCCATAATTCCATAATTATACATCTCATTTTAACAGTTATGTTTTCAGATATTTCAGTAATCTATTTTGAATGTTTCTGCACAAAATAGTTTAAATATTACACATCTACAGACAAAAATCTTTGTTTAGACTTTGTTTTAAAGAAGCATGGAAGTAAAAAAGGATGAGAAAACACCCTGACTATGATGTCATTTGTAATTGTAATTTTTGTTGTTGTTGATCAAAACATCACACAGTCATTGTTTCATCTATATTTTGGTGTTAAAATGATACTAGAATACTGCAGTGCATTATTGATTCTAACATACCGCAAGTTTCAAAAAGAAATTTCTAGTATTATTGAAACAAAGACAATTAGTTTCACAACAAGTAGCAGACAAGGATTTTCTAATCTAATGTAAATGTGTTCATACAGAATAAGAGTCATAAATGACCCCACTCTGTTATTTTAGTGGCTGAAATAGCTTGGTTGCTTGAGGGTTAATTGGAGAGAAGCTAAATCAGCTTCTTTCAGACAGGATGAACTGAACTGAAGGGGCTGCACCAAATGTCCCATGTAAGATAAATAAGGATTAGTTTAAATTGTGAAGCTCTAGAACTCTAGTGCAGTTC
>VUQS01029604.1:40300-54516 GCA_015108495.1 Heterochromis multidens | reverse complement strand
GACCGCCCCAGGAAAGGAAGACCAAGAATCACCTCTGCTGCTGAGGATAAATTCATCCGAGTCACCAGCCTCAGAAATCGCAAGTTAACAGCACCTCAGATCAGTGCCTAGATAAATGCCACACAGAGTTCTAGTAGCAGACACATCTCTACATCAACTGTTCAGAGGAGACTGCGCGAATCAGGCCTTTATGGTCAAATAGCTGCTAAGAAACCACTTCTAAGGAAAGGCAACAAGCAGAAGAGATTTCTTTGGGCCAGGAAACACAAGGAATGGACATTAGACCAGTGGAAATCTGTGCTTTGGTCTGATGAGTCCAAATTTGAGATCTTTGCTTCCACCTGCTGTGTCTCTGTGCGATGCAGAAAAGGTGAACGGATGGTCTCTACATGCATGGTTCTCACCCTGAAGCATGGAGGAGGAGGTGTGATGGTGTGGGGATGCTTTGCTGGTGACACTGTTGGGGATTTATTCAAAATTGAAGGCACACTGAACCAGTATGGCTACCACAGCATCCTGCAGCAACATTATCTTAGTAAGTCTACCAGTATCTCTGCATCAATGACAGTTAGTTTAGTTCCCTTATCATATGCCTGGATAAATGTCACATTGTTTAAGCTAGGTCACATGTCAGGCTTAGGAAGAAGTCTGAGTCACAGATCTAATAAATATACAAATGTAAAAAGAAAGTGTTTCCTATTTCTAATGTATTTTTCATAGGCTTTGCATATTCACAGGGGAATATGCAAAAACAAAAGAACAATTTCATTTGATGTAATGGAGTTGCAGCCAGATTTGTTTGTGCGCTCAACAAACAAGCAGACACATGGAATTTAATACCTAAGTTCTTTAAATTAAGATATAAAGTGTTGTGTGATTGTTGGGGTTTCTTTCTAATACTGTAGTCTTTACCTTACAATATAAAGTGCTTTGAGGTGACTGCTGTTGTGAATTGAATATAAAGTGAAAGTTAAAATGCATTGTCAAAGGTAAGAAGAAAGAAAGTATATTTTTATATATTAAAACAAACATTATTTCTTCTTACCTTTGATAAAAAGGTAAGAAGATAGATAGATAGATAGAAAGATAGATAGATAGATAGCATTGTACCATGTTATTTGGTCAAAACCTCTTGTCTAATGCAGGATAAGTGGTGAAGATGGAGCCTATCCCAACTGTCAATGAGCAAAAGGCAGGGTACACCCTGGAGAGGTCGCCAGTCTATCAGAGTACTAACACAGAGACAGACAACCATTCACACTGTCTTTATAAGGTGGGAGGACATTGGAGTACTCACAGAGAACCCAAGCACTACAAGAACAGAGCTGGGCAGTGGGTTCAAACCAGGGACCCTCTTGCTTTGAGGCAACAGTGCTAACCACTTCACCATCATGCTGCACTTCTCTCATTTGTACCCCAGAATGTTGTTCCTATCACACCCTTTTGAAAGCACAAAGGATGAATGAGGAGAGCCACGTCAGGAATTGTACAAGTGTGTTACTAGGATGAGAGTACTCGTATTTTTGAAGTATGTCTTCTTAATATACCAGACACTTTATAAGGTGCACCTCGCTAATATGGGGTTGGACCCCTTTTACCTTCAGAGCTGCTTTCATTTTTCTTGATGAAAATTCATTAAATTGCTGGAAACATTCCTCAGGGATTTTGGTCCATATTCACATGATAGCATCACACAGTTGCTGCAGATTTGTTGGCTGCATATCCATGATGTAAATTTCCTGTTCCACCACATTCCAAAGGTGCTTTATTGGTTTGAGATCTGGTGACTGTGGAGGCCATTTACAGTGAACTCATTGTCATGTTCAACAAAACCAGTTTGAGATGATTTGAGCTTTGTGGCGTGCTCAAAAATATGGTGCCGTGACAATGTCATGGTTAAAAAAACAAACAAACAAAAAAAGAAGAACCACTTACTTAAATTCAGATAACTATTTCTTTTTTTTTTTTTTAATTAAACAGCAGAACAAGAGAAAAAGGAATATTAAATAAGCCACTAAGCGAATAATTTTCAGGGGATCCACTTGCTTTTTTCTTATTTTTCAGAATCTTCTGAGTGAGAAATAAATTCATGGTTTACAACACCTGAAGAGGAAACACTGATTTACAAAAAAGAAAAGAAACTTAGTGTGTGTAAGAAAATAGAAAATAATAGAAAATAGGCTCCTCCTGCGAACAGCTTGGGCTTTATATTTACATTTCTAGACAATATTTTTAAAAATTTGGCCAACTCAATTGATTAACACATTTAAATGCAAATCAGTTTTATTCACATCACATGCTGATACAGTATGAAGCTTGATTTTGACAGATGCACTGTTTTGTAACAGTTTCACCACTAGATGGCAGTGTAACCTTCTTTTAGCACAGAAAATGCTCATGTTTACAGTGTTGCAAGGGGCATTGCAGTTGCTGGAAAACATTGTGAGCCCTTAGGATTATTATTTTTATGTATATATTTACAAATTAACATGACCTAAAACATCTCCCACAAAGTAGATAAACCATGTAACAAAAAAATATTAGACTTGATAATTTCTTAAGGAAAATGACCCAGTATTACACTGTGAGTGGTAAGTATGTATGTAAGTATGTTAAGTATGTTAACCCCTAGGAGTAGGAGTTTCAGCAATTTCAACAAATGGGATGACATATAAGTGGAGAAGGTGTACTGCACATATTCTGATCTTAACAACAGAGATTGAATTATGCTATGAACAATTAAGATTTCTTAGGGCTTGATACCCATCACACTGGAAAGCCACAGACATACTGTGTGCATATAGAGGAAATTCAAGATACTGTGTTACCCTCCACGAGAGTGATTGATCAACAATTATCACCCTAAGAGCAAAGTGTCTGATCAGGAGGTCACAAGGGAACCTGGTTTAACTTGTTAACAATTCAAGGCATCTCTCACATTGGATAATGAATCCACCATCAGGAGAATAGCAGACAACAGTGACTTGTTTTTGAGGGCTGAAAGGAGAAAGTCACTGCTCTTCACAAAGAACATAGCTGCTCCTCTGCTGGACAAGGCAGAAGGCTGTTTGAACAATGTTTTGAGGACAGAAAGAACCAAAAATGTTTTGGAGTATAAATAAGAAGTGTTCTGTTTAAAAAACAACAACAACAACAACAACACTGCATTCCAGCATAAGAATCTATCCCATCTGTTAGACATTTTGGTGGTAGTGAGTATGGGCCTGTTTTGCTATATCTGGATCAGGATGGCTTGTGATCATTGGAGCAGTTAATTTTGAAATATACCAGTAATTTCTAGAAACTGTCAGGACACCTGTCTGTGAACTAAATTTCAAGAGAAAGTGGGTCATACAGCAAGAGTTAATGCTTTGAATGGCCAAGTCAAAACCCTGACCTCAAGGGTCCTGGGTGCACAGTCCATGTGAGGAAACCACCAACATTGCAGAGTTGAATGTGTTCCTCCAAGCAGAACAGAACAGAAATATTTAGTTGCCGTTATTGTTGCCCATAGTGGTAACACTAAATACTTCAAGAAAATTCATGGAGTTCTAATACTTTTCCCCCATAACAGATATATAATATTTGATCCTTTTCCTCAATAAAAAAATAACCATGCCCAATATTTTAAATGTATTTATTTAGTTTGTTTCACTTAATCTACTTTTAGTACTTGTGGGAAAAAAAAGGTAAAAAAAAAACGTACGTTAATGTTTTAGGACATATTTATGCAGGAATCTAAAAATGTCTAAAGCTCTAACAAAATGTTTCCTGCAACTGTACAGATGGAGGTTTAAACACTGTGGCATGGAAAAACTCAAACAAAACTGAGAAAGCTGTGGTATCCACAGGCTCTACATACATGACCACTTTTTCTGCACTTGTCAGAAGTATCTAACCTTCCTGTTTTAAGATGTCCATATGATTAATCACATGTTGTAAACACCAGTTTTCTTGAGGGTAATTTCAACTGATTTTAAATAACAACTTAACATATTTCTTGAAATTGTTGTGTTGCATTTCTCTGTCTTGTCAAGAACATCTCTTCATAAAAATCCTGCTCTAAAGCAAGACCATATTCAAATGATGGGGAAACAACCAACATGGCCTGAGAGCATTTATAATGATCCAGTGACGTGCCCTACCTATCTTATCACTAGTGGCACTGATCTGCTTGTCAAACCAAAAGAAAAGGTCTAGTAATAACCTGTTATCTACATCAAAACAAAACCAGATCTCTGTTTGCTTTTGCATTGTATAAGGCAAGATGTGTCTTGTTCAAAAAAACTTGTTTCTGTCAAACAATGTACCCCTCCCCTTAGTGGTCTGTGTCGTAGAGATTGACTGGGGCAGACATCAGCCCAGGCTCCTTAACAATACCTTTTGGCCATTTTGACTGATAAGAGAGTCTGAATAGTGCTCTTTGCTGGCCACACAAGTGCTAATCAAGTATAAAACAGGCTGAAACATGAACATTTGTGATCAGATTTTAAAAGACTCACAGAGCTTTTACAGCAATTTGAGTAGCTTGTGTCTCATTGAATGCAATGCTTTAAAATAACTGCATTAAGGAAAGAGTGAATGCTAGGGACTTAAATTTATTTCGCGCAGACTTTTAGACTTACAAATAAACGATCCACTGAATCAGTCAAAAACAATAGCAGAGTGTACTTGTATTAAAAATGTCACATACACAGTTTTTGCAACCGCTGTTTTGAAGTAACCAGGAAACAGATTTTTTATGTGTGTTGTGTGTGCATGTAAGTGCGTATGTACTATTGTTATTGGACTCTGACCCTCCACGTTGGATGCTGGCACTGTCAGTAGGGGCAAGATAAGAGGGATAAGGCCATGCATTATATATTTACAACAACAGGATGATGCACAGTTTCCGGGGGGTTTGTTATAACAGAGAAAATTTCATGTTTCATGTATAAGCAAAATAGAAACACAAAGGTTTTAAGTGATTGGAAAATATGTCAAATTTGTTGACAATATAAATCCTAAATCCTATGAATTCAAGGGATTCGCTTGTTAGACTCTTACATCACATTGGTCAGCCATGGTTTCTTCTGTTTTTGCTGTTGACACATGTAATGTCTAGTTTTAATGGCAAGCACTGACAAGAGCAAAAGTCTGCCTCTGGGAAAACCAGGAGACGAAACTCAGATAGAAGCCAGGACATGTTAAGACACTGGAGTCAAAATACTTTTTGCCTCCTGGGAAAAAAAAAGAAAAAGAATATACAACACACACACGCACACGCGCACACACACACATACACACACAAACAAAACTGTGGCTTATGACCCCATGTGGTCCTTTCATGTATCTGTGCATCACTCAAACACATGGAGAGACTCACTGCTGTGTGCTTTCAGAACAACTTTTAAGTAGATGCTTTTGCATGAACATGTGTTGAAACAAGATGGTTTATGATGAGATTTCTTTTAGGGTTTCACTTTCTTTTAAAAAGGGAAATTGATACAAAAATTGGCCAGTTGAATAGTTTAGAGATTTATGTATTTATTTCAGATAACTTACAGAAATTACAAAAAGATCACAGTTTTAAACTTCACAGCACAATAAAAACTAAATATTTACATTTTTGATAAGTGCAGGGGTTTGTTTTGGAATGTTTGCACTTATCAATAAATAATATACTGGGGGGTTGTAAAGAATTAAATTTTGTTTACAGTACAAATCAGATATTCAATTATTACATTTCATGCTTTAAACAGAGGTAGACCAGCGAGTCCGGGATCTTAACTAATGATATAGCAGGTGGAGGTTGACTTAGTTTGTGTTGACAAAGGACTGGTAGAGGGACATGAGCTGGGCCTGGAGGTCTTGGGCATAAGGGTCCAGCTTTTCCTTAAGGTCTTCTGCATAGGGGGCCACCATTTGTTTCACCAGGTGGGCTCTGTGACTCAGCTCCACATGTACTTTCTCAGTCATGGGGGCAACACGTTTTTGGAAGTCCTGCAGGTGCTGGTCCACCTTCTGCTTCAGGTCATCTGTGTAGGGACCCAGCTGAGACTGCATATCCTTTACACTATGTTCTAGGCTGGTTTTTAGCTCCTCGCTCTTCTGCATGAGGGTGGTCCTCAGGGCCTCAGAGTCCAGGGAGTCTGCATAGGTGACCAACTCTTGTTTGAGCTGCTCCACTCTCTGCTGGACCTGGGCCTGCATGTTCTCAGTGTAGGGCTGGAGCTTCTCCTTGACTGTGTTTAGCTCCTGTGTGACACGGTCTCGCAACACATCAGCCTCTGTGGTGATTTTGGTGATCAGGTCCTGGGCTGCAGGCTGAAGTTGCTCCTGGAGGGTGACTGCATACTTGCTGGCTATGTCAGCACTTTCTGCCAGCCGGGCACTAGAGGACAGACAAAGTGATTGCCAGATCATCAGTGGTTTGAATGACCCCATAACAGTCATGAGACATATGTCCCTCATAGGGCCAGTCATTTTAGTGCAGTGTGTCAAAGAACTTACTTGACTTCTTGTCCAATCGGAGATTTCCTTATCATCTGGAGTGTATCATCAGCTGTCTGTGTGGCCTTGGCAATGTAATCCCAGAAAACATCAGTCACCACTTCCAGTTGTGGCTTGGGTGCATCAGCATAGAAGAGGTTGGCATAGCAGCCTGTTGGATGGAGACACACATGGTGTGAGAACAGTGCAAGTTTTCAGTTAATTGTGGCTTGTCATTGTCATTAACTTTGATATTCAAAAAGCTTGCCACTTACTAGAGAGCACTGCAACGGCTAGTACCATAAACACCTTCATGACTGCGACTAGCTGAAAAACAGTCACAGTCTGATTAACTTTTAAGCTGTATTAATGAGATCCTTTTTAGATTTAGTTTAAAATATAGTGACATTCTCACCTGCTCTGGGCTTGTGTATCTCTTGAGGTTTAGTGTATGTGTGAGTGTGTCGGAGTGGTGCTTCCTTGTATATATACTGATGTCAGATGACAGTTATAGTCAAGAGCACAAAGTCCAGGAGTCCTTGCCATGTTGTCACAACAGCTTTTTTTCCTGTGTCTACTGGTTCTTCTGGTTACTAATGTGTTACTTCTGGCTTTAAGGAATCTCCTAATATGAATAAATTTCTCAGTCCACAAAAAGTCTTCTATTACTTCTTCTCACATCCCTCTCTATAAAGTCTTTAGGGTATCGTGGGCTAATTAACTGTCCACATAGTTCAGCACTACCAGCCTCTAGATAACTTCAGATAACTTTGGTATGCTAAGATTAGTGGACTTTGTATTAGGGTCAGTGTGAATTAAATTACCTGAGACACTTAAATGCTTTCTCAAAAGGCCACAAAATAATCACATTTAATACCATTTTCCTTCTTTGAGTCACTTCTACTGAACACTTCATAAGTACATTATTTTTCAGCTTCTATCATATTAGCACTTTATTCCTTTGATGAATATAGATTTTGGGGCATGTTAAGTTATTAAGATAATCTGCTAGAAGAAAGAGTAAGCAAAAGGGATTTTCAGCTCTCTTGGATGGGCTAAAATTGTCATCATAATCATCATAATTGAGCATTATAACCAAGAGTGTGAATATATCTGACATATTTACACTAAACAGTGACTAAACACAACACACAAAAAGTAATTTTCTGTGAATCAGTCCCGTCTAATAGATGTGTACATAATGTTGTACATAATGAATCGTGCATAATGAATCGTGCATAATGAATTGTCCTGCAGGACTATTTAAAAATGTAAGGTTTAAAAAGACAAATGTGCTGCTTTCAATCTAAAAAACAGCTAGAAATTGCTTGTTTTTTGGTTCCCTGAATGAAATATCAAGGTAGGGGCTAATAATCTACATTCAATGCCAAAAAATATGCCAAATGTATTTTCTATAGCTTGGAAAAGTAAAGTGACACCTGTGGATGTAACTATTCTCCCACAGGCAGTTTCAGTTGATCTGATATTGTTTATATCAAATCAAATTCAAATCAAATTCAAATTTTATTTGTCACATACACAATCATACACAGTACGACATGCAGTGAAATGCTTATTGCTGTGCTATGCCCGACCATTATATTGTTGCTAAGAACCGTATATTGCTAATTTTAATTAATCTGAGTAGACCTGGAAGTCTTGGTGAAAAGAATTACAAAAGTCTTAACAAATCACTCCAAAAATAGCCCAGTCTTAGCAACTAATATACTGTTTAGCTAGTTGTTATACGCTCACCAGCCATTTTATTAGTTACATCTTGCTAGTACTGGATTGGATCTGATTTTACCTTCAGAAGATGGGTACACTGTGGTCATAAAGGGATGGCCATGGTCAGCAACAATACTTTTTCCAATTCTGATGCTTGTAGTACTATAGTACTTAAGTACTATTTCCACAGTTCTTCAGTTGTTTGGAAGATGCATGTTAAAGGTCATCTATGCATTCAAATGTATAACAGGGCAGGGAAGTAGCATAAAAAACATGAAAATATATAAATTCATTTGTAATTATTTTCAGGCATTTTTTCAGCTTTATATATTGAGCTTTGGTTCCGCCGGAAGTTTCTTCTTGTTAAAAGGGAGTTTTTCCTTCCCACTGTTGCCAAGTGCTTGCTCACAGGGGGTCGTCTGATTGTTGTGGTTTTCTCTGTATTATTGTAGGGTCTTTACCTTACAATATAAAGTGCCTTGAGGCGACTTTTGTTGTGATATTTAAATTTTAAAAATTGAATATATAATTCAAACAGCACTCAGTGGTGTTCACAGAGGCTACATTTTCAATAAAACATTTTCTGGTAAAAAATAATTGAGCTTCAAGTCTCAGGATCTTTTCTTGAGGAAAAACAGAAAAACAAAGAAAAAGGAATAAATTAAAATTCAGGACTTCAAAAGTGGTTTCTGAGAATTGGACTATGGCATATCTGGTGTGAAACAGCAGCTACTTTGTCCTTCAGAAGCTGACAGTGCTTGAGTCTGCTAACCTTTGGTCAGACTTACACATAGGACATGTTGTACGCTGGCCTGACACAGAAGCTGTGTTGCTGGCAAAATGTAAAACTAAAAGAGACAATAAAATACCTACTCTACATGTAATCAAGTAGGACAACAAAGACATTAAAGAGATAGATTTTGTCTGTCTTGGCAGAGGGTTATCTCTGACTGAGAAAAAACTATCAACTAAGTGATTACAGACTGGCCTGTGAGGTTCAATGGAGGTTAGAATTATAGATTTTTTACCACTCTAACAGTGGTGAATTATGTAAATACAGTATTTAGGGTTTTTTTTTAATTGCAGAACATTTTGTTTTTTGTTTTTTTTGTTAATAGACACCTAGCAGATGGTCACTAATGTGTAGCTTCATATATTGAGCTATATGCTCAGTATGTATTTGTGTAAAAGTAGGCGTGCTGCATGGATTATCTGGCACAAGATGTCAGCAAAGATAGCTGGGTGAGGCAAGGTGACAGCAAGGCACTAATATTTGGACTTTGGGATCATTGCTGTTTGTCTTGCTATATAAGCCTCAGTTCCTCACCAATTGAATACAAGCACTACCAAGTGGATTTACTGATACACTAACAAGCTCAGGTAAGGTGGAGAGCTAAAAGAAACTTTCTTTGTCAACTGTTTTGTTAACATGCTGTGGTAACTAACTGATCTTTTCTTGTTACAGTGTCTAAGAGCCATGAAGGTCCTTGCTGTGCTCGTCCTAGCTGTTTTCACTGGTGTGTATGATAAAAGAAAAAAAAGCAAAATTATTCTACTATAAATTTTGGCTCATGAGAAGATATATACATAAATATCAACTACTCTCCTCAAGATAAAGGATTGTAAATTTTGGGGAGCAGAGAATATGACCTGTATAATTGTCAAATCCCAGCAGACATGTAATCCTGAAATATCTGCACTACCTTGAATCTGTTCTTCTCTTCATTCAACAGGCTGCAATGCCAACCTTGTTTATGCTGATGCACCCAAGCCACAGCTGGAAGTGGTGACTGATGCCTTCTGGAATTATGTTGCCAAAGCTACCCAGACAGCTGAAGAAACCATGAAGATGATCAGAACCTCTCAGTTTGGACAGGATGTCAAGTAGGCCATACAAAACTTGCTAATTATGTTAACAGGAAAAAAAAACAAAAAAACAAACAAAAACAAAAAAAACCGATGGTATTAGCTGAAATTTTCAGAATAAGCTTGAAATCTGCCTTGCCCTTTCTTCACTGTCACTTGACTGTTTTTTTGTTTTTTTTTTATCTAGTGCCCGCCTAACAGAAAGTGTTGACGCTGCCAACCAGTATGCAGTCACCCTCCAGGAGCAGCTTCCACCTACAGCCCAGGAGCTGATCACCAAAGTCACAGCAGAGGCTGATGTGCTGAGAGATCGTGTGATCCAAGAGCTGAGCACAGTCAGGGAGAGGCTTGAGCCCTATACCGAGAACATTCAGACGCAGGTCCAGCAGAGGGTGGAGCAGCTCAAACAGGAGATGGCCACCTACACAGACTCCCTGGACACTGAGGGCCTGAGGACCATCCTGACGCAGAAGAGCGAGGAGCTAAAAACCAGCCTGGAGAAGAGTGTTAAAGACCTGCAGACTCAGCTGGGTCCCTACACTGATGATCTGAAGCAGCAGGTAGACCAGCATCTGCAGGATTTCAAGGAGAAAGTGGCCCCCTTGACTGAGCGGGTGCAGAGTCAGATTGCACAGAGAGCCCAGCAGGTGAAAGAAATGGCCACCCCCTACGTTGATGAGCTGAGGGAAAGGCTGGACCCCTATGCTCAGGATCTCCAGGCTCGTCTCACCTCCCTTTATGAGTCCTTTGTTAAAGCCAATTAAGTCAAATGAAACAAAAAAGAAAGTGCATCTAAAGAATGTATCTAATTCCAGATACCAGAAACATGCCCCTGGTATCTGGAATTTAAAAAAAATGCAGATGTTGTTTGATATATTTACAGTGTTAAAAAGAAAAAAGTTGATAGATACAAAAGTATGTGTTGGTCTGTGACCACAAACTGTGTTCTCTTCCTATGTTATGAAAAATAAAGTGAAAGCAAAACTTGAGTTTCTGAGCCTACTGTCTTATTTACGTCAAGGTAATATTGGATAAGTTTGGGTAAGGTTGAATTGCAGACCCAGACAACTGAAAAATGCCAGTATTTCTTTAAAATCAACAAAAGAGAAATAAATAAATAAAATATAAGAAACATAACTTGTATCATGACCTAAATGATAGATGGTTGGTTCATGTAAGTTAGCTTTAAAACAGCTGTTTGGCAGCTGTGACTGGATAAATCATTAACAGCTATTATAGAAATAGTTCCATATTCTTAAGTATACAGATATGTATAAGGTTGTGTTTGTAGATATGGGCTACATTACATGGACAGCTGGAAGGAACCTTGTACATTATCATTTAGCAAAAATCAGTGAGTGAGCTTTCTTGTTTCTTCAGTGGCTGCTTGCAAAATTTTGTCCCCCCGGCACACCCCTGTTAGGTAAACTTGTGGGTATTGGACAAGGCATGTTCAGGTTTGTCTCTGCAAGTCTGGAAGTTCATAAACATATCCAGCTCCCACTTTGTTTTCCCTTTTGTGCCTCCATCCCTGCTGCCAAATTGCTCCCACGCTGCCTTACCCAGTGGCAAGCAACATTCCTCAGTTCTGCCCCCAGTTGTCACAGACTTTGCACACCGTTAACTCTCCAAGATCAGTTTAAATTTTACAATATTATTCTTACAATTATTAAAACATTATTTATTGGATTAGGAAAAAATGTATGACAATGAAGAAAAAGGTAAAAAATAAAAAAATATTTAACTGAGACAACATGAGAGAAAATTAAGAAATGTTTTGAGCTCCTGGATCACTTTAAGTTTTGCTCACTTTGAATCAGATGCCAACAACCCATTAAAAAAAACAAAAAAAAAACCACATCAGGTCATAGACAAAAAACTTGGAGCATTGTGTCATTCTAAAAAGCACATGCTGGCACATCTCACAACTAATTAGCTAAATTTGCAAGAGGTTAGTAATAATAATCATTGGGCATAAAAAAGTCAGACAAGCTTCCAGAATTAAATATGGGGAGGGGTGAACAACTCTATGAAGGACTGCACTGGCAAATAGTTTAAAATAGAAAGAATGATCTTTCTCAGTGTAAAACAGCAAGAATTAGTTGACTAATTGATTTATTTAATTAGTAGAGGTAGGTAGTCATTGGCAGATTTCATATTTGAACAGGCACAAGCTAGAGTCCTGCTTTCTGCCTTAGGTATGAAAATGTAATTATCTTTCCAGTGACACAAATACGCCTATTTCCCTATAATATCAAACTCCTCTGTAGGTGACCAAGGACAAACATGTTGCTGTCTGATCAGCTTTATATACAGCTGGATCCACATATAAAACTTTATGAATTAAACCTGAAACGCTGAATACACTGTTCACTCTGAGCAGTCTTTAATGTGACTTCTGGTTAAGGAAAATTTGCTGTTGCACGCATCACTCATGTTCACTGCAGAGAAATCTAGGTACAGAGTCAGCAGAACTCCCACATATTTGATTTTCTACATACATTCCAATCAGCTGATACCACTCGGTCTTAGATTCTTTTTAATAAATTTTTTCTTTTTTGCATTTTTTTTTTCATTATTCAACAGTCTGGAGGAAGATGGGGAACACGGGCAGAGAGAGAAGGCTATGGACATGCTAATCCCGCCATCTGGGATTCAAACCATGGATGTTATGTGAGGTTATGTGGTTTTACAGCTTGTAATGTGAAAACAGCCATTAACTGCAGTAACCTCACTGACTCATCTAAACAGATGACTGCCTATTTAGTGGAGTGAGATCACCCCAACCAAAAGTCAGATTCCTTAAACTATATTCAAGACAACATCAGGGTTACTTTTGTTCAAATCATCTGTTGTTGTGAAGCAACAGGAAAAGCAGTTACAGTCTGGATGACTGCGCCAGATGTTTTATTGTATTACCTCATAGTTCCTCTTGTTTCTCTGTTTCACTTCTCTGTCTGTCTTTTTTTAATCTTTGTCCTGATGGCACAGCAAAGATAGGATGAGACTGGGTTCCTGCAGTCTGGCCACTTATTGTTATATGTGGGGTCAAGATGGCTTATTTTTTCTGTAAGAATAATCACAAAACATTTTGTCTGCATTTGTAACGTTGGAGAATGTTGCACACAACCTATACCTGAAACTGGAAATAAGATCCCAAATGGAAAATGTGTAGAAACAAAAAGGGTGTTGCATGTTTTAGGTAGAATGGTAGAATGGTGGGATTAAATTAATAATCATGATTTCTTTGTGTGTTTGAACTCCTGAACTGTAGCTAAACATGCAGTATCTTTGAATGTGAAACACCTCCTGCAGTGGCACACATTACACACATTTTTTTGTAGAATAATGATCAAAAGGTATTTTGTTTTAATACGGTTTTCCCTAAACATACTGAGTTGAACTAAAAATCCCAGTTTCATCAATGATTTCCTCTCATTGTTCTTACCTTTTAAAGAGAACAAAGGATATTTCAAATACCTCCACACAGACTGACCTCTTTGGGTTATCACGTTGTAATGTTATCACGTACACATGCTAATTACCTGACCAACCCATTTGATCTTTGGCCCTGTGTAAGGTTGAGCTACTGGGAAAATTAGAAAAGAAAAGCCCATTGGGTTGACAACAAGAGGACAAGTCCTAAGGGTAAAGGTCATTATACATGGGCAAGAATGTAATTTGTTAGGCAAAAATATTTGAATTTTATCAGATGGTAACAATAATTCACAGTCAATACAACAACAAACTTTTAAAGCTTTAATCATGACAGTAAAATAACTGGTCTGCCTCATTGGGACGTAAGAAAAATATGCACCATGTCTCGTGACAGTTCTGTCCTGCTACTAAACAAATATTTGCTGTTTAAAAATCAACTTCTTTCTATACCAAACTTCCCCTGCCTTACGCCAGTTTCAAAATCCTGGAAATTTTTAGGATCCAATTGGTTGTGAAAACCTTCAACATAAAACCCATATTTTTTTATCCTGAATCCTGTATAATTTACATCTTTTGCTCAATGTCCTCACTTTGTTCCTTGGGTTTATTACCTGTAATCCTTCTTTTGTACAGTGGGCTTGTTGAAGGCTAACTGAGTATCCCCGAGCCTGAACATGCCCATCTTGCTGTGGTAACGCCTTCTGGCAATTACT
>VUQS01029604.1:11263-24563 GCA_015108495.1 Heterochromis multidens | reverse complement strand
ACAGAGAAAAGAGTTAACTCAAACAAATAAGATAAAAAATTGACTTTACAGTTTTTTTTGTGTTTTTTCTTTTGTTTGACACTTTGCAATTATGCCCGATGAAAACTGGAAAGTTGACCTGTCTGCTTCTTGTGAATTTTGATGACAAAATTACTGTCTGCTCCTTCTAAACATCTCATAAATTAATGAAAACAAAGCAAAACAATATTCTTCAGGTTAATTGTTTTTAATTTTCTCTTCATAAAAATGTTTTACTTTGGCTAAAAAACAAACATGATTGTTGATGACAAAACTGTGTGGACTCTGAATTCTATTCACAAATGTTCTCTCATGGCAAACAAGAAACATTTTCATTTATTAACCAGAACCACAATATTGATTTTTAAGATATAACAACAGCCTCCAGGATAAAAAGACATAGCAATCAAAGATTTTAAAAAACTTTTTACCTGTGCTCAAAGTTTCCCATTACTTAATGGAGACTTACTGAAGTATCAAATCTAAGAGTTTGAAAGAAGGCAACTGGACTTCTTTAACGTGACTTCTTTAAGTTAAAGAAGTCAGTGACAATGACAGAGGCGTGACTGGGAGGAATGGCCTGCCTGATCAGAATTTGAGTGGTGTTCTGATATTGGACTTCTGTGCTAAACACAGTTTGTCCATCACGAACACCATGTTCAAACATAAGGGTGTTCATAAGTGCATATAGCACCAGGACACCCTAGGTCACAGGTCGATTATCAGTTTTTTAATCGTTTCATCATATCTGTGGACAGATGTCTTGGACACTTAGGTGAAGAGAGAAGCTGAGCTGTGAACTGGTGAGTTAGATCACACGGACAGGCCTGGTGCCCAAATGTATAGTGAGGATGTGCTGGGTGTGTCTGGCAGAGATCTTTAATTCCCACCTCCAGCAGAACTTCAACAGCATTCTGAGGGAGGCTGGTGACATTGAGTCTGAATGGACCATGTTCCACACCTCTATTGCTGAGGCAGCTGCATGGAGCTGTGGCTGCAAGGTGGTCGGTGCCTGAGGTGAAGGGAGCCGTCAAGCCGAAGAAGGAGTCCTATCAGACTTCATTAGCCTGTGGGTTTGGTGAGGCCACGGAACAAGACTGTCGGTCAGCCTTAAACTGATTCTGGCAAATCGTCATGTGACTCAGGTGGGGAAAGCAGTGCTTTGCTCACACGGTGTATCATGCGGGTGAGGTGCTACTGACTTCTACTGAGGATATAGTCAGGCGGTGGAAGAAATGTTTCACGGATCTCCTCAATTCCCCTGACACACCTTCTATAGAGGAAGCAGAGTCTGGAGACAAAGGGGATGACTCGCCAGTCACTACGGGCAAGGTTATTTAAACAACTCATTGGTGGCAGGGCCCCTGGGGTGGATGAGATTTGCCCTGAGTTCCTTAAGGCCTTGGATTTTGTGTGGCTGTTTTGGTTGACATGCCTCTGCAATGTCATGTGAAGATCTGGGCTGGTGCTTTGGATTGGCAGACTAGGGTTGTGCTTCTCAATTTTAAGAAAGGGGACTGGAGGGTAGGCTCCAATTATAAGGGGATCACACTATTCAGCCTCCCTGGGAAGGTACTGGAGAGATAGTCTATACATTAGTGAAACCTCAGATTCAGGAGGAACAATGCAGTTTTCATCCTGGTTGTGGAACGCGGGACCAGCTCTTTATCCTTTCTAGGATGTTCGACGGTGCGTGACTTGGTGAAGGCATTTGACCATGTCCCTTGGAGGATCCTGTGGGAGGTGCTTCGGAAATATGGGATATCTGGCCCATTGCTATGTGACATACGGTCTCTGTCTGACCGCAGTGAAAACTTAGTCTGCATTGCCAGCAATATGTCTGACTTGTTCCGAGTGGGTGTTGGACTTCGTCAGGGCTGCCCTTTGTCACTGATTCTGTTCGTAATATTTATGGACAGAATTTCTAGGTGTAGCCAAGTGGCTGAAGGTTTCCAATTTGGTGGTCTCAGGATCTCGTCTCTACTTGTTGCAGATGATGAGGTTCTGCTGGCTTCATCAGATGGTGGCCTTTAGCTTGCATGGAGCAGTTCACAGCCGAGTATGAAGCGGTGGGAATAAGAATTAGCACCTCCAAGATTGAGGCCATAATTCTCATCCAGAAAAGGGTGGAGTGCCCACACTAGGTCAGTGACGAGTTGCTGCCCAAAGTGGAAGAGTTAAAGTATCTCAGGGTCTTGTTTACGAGTGCGGGATAAAGGGATTGACAGACAGATTGGGTGTCTGCGGTGATGCAGATGCTACGTTGGCCTATTGTGGTGAAGAGAGAGATAAGTGTAAAAGTGAAGATGTCAATTTACCGATCGATCTAGATCCCTACCCTCACCTATGGCCCTGAGCTCTGGGTAGTGACCAAAAGAATGAGATCACAGATACAAGCTGCGGAAATGAGATTTCTTCAAAGGGTGGCTGGCCTCTCCCTTAGAAATAGGGTGAGGAGTTCCGTCATTCGGTAGTGACTCAGAGTAGAGCCACTATTCTTCCACATTGAAGGGAGCCAGCTGAGGTTCAAACATCTGACTAGGATGCCTCCTGGGAGCCTCCTGGGTGAGGTGTTCCGCACATGTGCTTCCAGAAGGAGTCCCCAGGGTAGACTCAGGACATGCTGAAGAGATAACATTTCTCGGCTGGCCTGGGAATGCCTTGGTGTTGCCCCAGGTGAGCTGAAGGAGGTAGCTAGGGAGATGGAGGTCTGGGTTTCTCTGACTGCCCCCAAATAAATGGCAGAAAATGGATGGATGAATGGTTGGTTGGCTGGCTGGCTGGATGGATGGATGGATGGAAAAAAAGTAAAACCAATATTTTGATAAGTGTAACTCTTCCAAGGTTCATAGCCATTAAATACACATGATTTGAAATCATATCTGAACAATCAATTTATATATAAATTAAAGCTACAAAACTGCATTTCAATTATGGAAAATTTCTGTATTTTTACATTATGTAAATTTCATTTATTTTACAGTATATTTCTGGTGCCCCCAGCTGCTGTAATATTATTGTTTTTTTATGGATTTCTAGGTTGTGAACAGGGGAAGGAGTAAGTGTGTGCTGATACTGACTTAATCAATGGAAAATAATTGATTGGAGCATGTTTAAGCCATTACACACATTTTCTTTTATAATGCCCTCCTTAGTCTATCAGTTTTGTCTACAACTGGCCTATGGTGACCACTGAAGTTCCTTTTCATGCTTTATTTACCATCTTTGTGCTTCAATTGTCCCAGTATCTGCCTTATCGAGGTACAATGACAAACTGCTCTGACAAACATACAGCTGACCGCAGCCCAGGTTTATCTTCCACAGAGTGCATTTTGGCTCTGAGAGCAACAAGTCAACATTTTTACACTGCTATATAAACAGGCTGGGCCTGCCTTTTACTCTGTTTTCTTTTCACAGTAACTTCTGGAGAGGAATACAGTGAGTACTGACATTTTTAATTTACTTTTACTTTACTAAAATTCATGCACACTGTTTTACTGAGTATGAGAAAGGATGAAATAATACCTTCTGGGAGATAGAAGATGTAGGTTTAATGTAACTGCAAAAAGGAAATTGTCTGTTTTGCAAACATACATACTAATACGTCTCCTGAATGAGTGGGTAAATCTTTGGCTATGTCTCACCCTAGTGGATAGAAAGAGGCAAGCTTTAAATGACTGTTATTCTCTCTACATTCACAGATCCAAGAAACCATGAATAAGCTGCTGGTCATTACTGTGCTTGTTGCACTTTTTGCACTCAGTAAGTCTATTCTCAGAGAATAAAACCAACAACAGAAAATTAATTAAGTGAAATATACTAAGCGATTGTTTAATGAATCAGTGATAATAAAACTGTAAGCTTTTAAACTGTAATATCTTTGTAGTTTTGGTTGGAGATAAAGTCAGATCTCTACAGAATGATCTTTAGTGTATTATTCAGTTCAATAACATACAAACCAAATGAGTGAACAATATGTGATTGAGAAATACTTACATTTAGTTTTTGGTACTGAGTATGTGTTTGTCTTTTAATATATATTTTTAAAATGCAAAATACACATACACATATCAAAAAGGTGTCAAAGGCACTGCAAATTGAACATTTATTTTTTGTTGTAAGTGAGGACAAGAGGGTGCAATATTTTTTTTTCTCCTTTGTCTTGCAAATATATAAAACACACCCATCCTTTAACCCTCTAACTTCTGTGACATTTTTTTGTATAGACACTGAAAGCTTTTGTGAGCCGAGGGAGATCAATGAGGAAGAGGCGGGGTCCATGTTAAATATTATAGCTGGTGTCCTGACCTGCTATGAACATGCAATCAATGGTACCATTACAGCCCTGGAACAGATTCAGCTGAAAATGGTGGAGAAGGCAAAGTAAGAGATTTTGACTGCAAATTCATTAGTGCAGAATATGAAAGATGATTTTTGTAACCTAAAACTTTTCTCTTTCTGTGTGTTGTCCACAGGAATATTTACAATGAAACTTTCAACATTATGATCACCTGTTTTGCCATTACATGGGACCTGATTTATTACTTTTTTTCTCACTAATAACAGTAAAAAAAATAAAAAAAAATAAATCAGTTCCGTTTCCTGACAGTGTAAAAACTTTCAACCTCCACAAGAGAGGTCCAGATATTGTCTAACGTTCTGAACTTGGCAATATCTCCCTATATACAAGTCTCAAAACCTCAAACAGTATTTTCAAACTTAATGGACAAGGTGCTTTTGTGGTGCTTTTTAAGTCCACTGAACTGGTGGTAAACGATAATAACCACCCAATGGGGACTGCAGTCCCTTGGAAGACAACTAAGAGCTTGAAAAGAAGAAATGGACACAAGAATTAGGCAAGCACAAGAAAAGGAGCACAAAGCATGTGAAGCAAGTTGCTAATTTTATGTCTACTTGATAAACAATTTGCTATAAAATGCTACTAAATTTATGTTTCTATTTCACAATTTCTACACAAACATACATAGAGACACTGATCTAGGTGATTAATTCTTTAACCATGGAGATGTTTAAAATCAATTATGTGCAAATATGCAGCAACATTGTTTTTAGCTACAGTGATAACCATAAAGAGTTGGGTCTTCACAGCGTTTATTCAGTTGGATTGAATCAAAAGTGCAAATTCTCTAACAGTTTGAACCCCACTGCTGCCCACAGCTGTACTCAAACTGACTGAGTTTTTGGGTCACACTCAACATGACATGTGAGACTGGAACACATGATTTGCTTGAATGTTTACTTAGGCCTCCATCAACATGCAGCCATTACAGAGAAAAGAATTAACTCAAACAAATAAGATAAAAATTTGACTTTACAGTTTTTTTTGTGTTTTTTCTTTTGTTTGACACTTTGCAATTATGCCCAATGAAAACTGGAAAGTCTGCTTTTTGTGAATTTTGATTACAAAAATACTGCTTCCTGTGAAAAAACTAGTCTGTTCCAGAAAGAGATCTAAAAATTTCACAAATTAATGCAAAACCTATATTTCTTAGGTCAGAATTTTCTTTGTGAATGTCTCTTGATAAAAATGTTTTACTTTGGGTAAAAAAACAAACATGTGATTAATATTGACAAAACTGTGTGGACTTAACCAGAGCCACAATATTTACTTTTAATATATAACCACAGCTTCAAAGCTAAAAAGACACAACAGGATTTTGTTTCAAGAACAAAATATTCTAATTATTTGTATGAAAATAAGAAATAAATAGCATATGATGACAAAACAATCAACATAATATGAACAAACTTCTTTGCACTTGCATTTTAATTTAAAATCAAACAGCATCAAGGAGGGGATACGATATTTTTCACATGTAACTGTGCTCAAACTGTCATTTCTGAATGGAAACTTACTGATGTATCAAAGGTTTCTAGGGAGACAGACAAGTGAAAGGATCTTCTTTGTCTTCCCAAAACCCTAAAAAACAGAGATATGGATAGGATATTTTAATGCAGCACCATGCGTTAACTAATGTGACTGGCCTAACTGTTTCATAACCTGAACCCGTGTGGGTGACGTGTTCACCACACTCTAGACTTCAGACCATTTTAAGAGGACTTTGGACTGTTGCAGTGTGTCATGAATGCCTTGTTATACAAGAAACAAGTGCCTCATTATGTAGGTTGTGAACAGGGCAAGGAGTAAGAGTATGCTGATACTGACCTAATCAATGGAAAATCATTGATTGAGCCATGTTTAAGTCACAGACATTTGTCAGTTTTCTTCTATAATGCCCTCTTCAATCTATGCTTATAAAGTCAATTCTGACCACAGCTGGCCTTTGATAACAACTGAAGTCCCTTTTCATACTTTATTCACTATCCTTGTGTTTGCATTGTCCTAATATCTGCTTTATCAAGACACAGCTGACAGCAGCCCAGGTTTATCTCCCACAGAGTGCACTTTGGCTCTGAGAGCAACAAGTCACCACTTTTACACTCCTATATAAACAAGCTGGGTCGGCACTGCCTCTTAGTCTGGTTTCTTTTCACAGTCACTTCTGGAGAGGAATACAGTGAGTACCAACACTTTTGATTCATTTACTGAACAGGTTTAAAATTCATGCACACTGTTTTACTGTATATGAGAAAGGCCAAAAGATGATAGCTTTTGGGAAATAGAAGATGTAGGTTTAACATAATTGCAAAAATAAAATCTTCTGTTTTTTACGTTAGAAATGGACTAAAAACATATATACACAGTTAATGTAACAAATATGTCTGCTGGATGAGTGGGGGAATCTTTGACTATGTCTCACCCTAGTGGATAGAAAGAGGCAAGCTTTAAATGTCTATTTTTTTCTCTCTGCATTCACAGATCTAAGAAACCATGAATAAGCTGCTGGTCATTACTGTGCTTGCTGCACTTTTTGCACTCAGTAAGTCTGTTCTCAGAGAATAAAACCAACAACAGAAAATTAATTAAGTAGAATATACTAAGAGATTGTTTAATCAATCAGTGATAATAAAATTGTAAGCTTTTAAACCGTAATATCTTTTTTAGTTAAGTCAGATCTCTACAGAATAATCATGAGAATATTATTCAATTCAAGAAAATGCATACAAATGACTAAATGATGTGTGTTTGATGAGAAATACTTGTCTTTTAATATGCATTTTGAAATGCATAACACACACACATATAGAAAAGGTGTTAAAGGCACTGAAATGCCTTCTTTAGTAGAAAATGTAATTTTTGTTTTAAGTAAAGACATGAAGGTACAAGATTTTTCTTCTTCTCTGTCTTTTTTGCCTTTTGTCTCTTCAACCTTCCAACTCCTGTGGCCTGTTTTTGTGTAGGTGCTGAAAGCTTCCGTGTGCCAAGGCAGGTCAATGAGGAGGAGCAGGGGACCATATCAAAAATCACAGATACTGTCAAATCGTACTATACAGATGCGGTCAACACTGCCAGTGACTACCTGGAACAAATCAAAGGCCTGAAGCTGGAGGAGAAGGCAAAGTAAGAGATTTTGAATGCAAATTCATTACTGGAGAATAAATATAATAATGTGATTTTGTAATCTAAAACTTTTCTTTCTGTGTTTTTACCACAGGAATCTTTACACTGAAACATCCAACATTATGAGCACCTACTTTGGCATTGCACAGGACCAGATTTACCACATTTTTCACCAATAATAGTGAAAAAAAAAAATCCAATGACCTCCTCAACATTTTCTGACAGTGTAAGAACTTTCAACCCCCACAGGTCCAGACATCATTTTACAATCTGAACTTGGCAACATCTCTCCATACACAAGTCTCAAACCCTCAAACAGCATTTTCAAAATGAATGGACAAGGTGCTTTTTGTAGCGCTTTATCAATCCACTGTGCTGGAGGTAAATAATGATAACCTACCAATGGGGACTTTAGTCCAAACAACTACGAGCTTGTAAAGAAAAAAATGGACACAAGAATTTGAAAAGCACAAGAAAAGGAGCCTATTTTCATGAAAATAATGCAAATGATTTTAAGATCTGCTACCACCTACTGATACGTTTGCTCCCTGACAGTGCCATGGCATCCCTGAATAAATTTTAATATTTGTTATATCTTGATAAAAAATATTTATACTAAAAACATAAACAGGTGTCTGTGGTTGATACAAAGTTATTTTTTGAAGCGTTTGATTTAGTAAATTCTGCCCATTTTGCCTCTGTCTGTTTGTGTAAGATCAGTGTCATCTTTCAGCTCAGTGATGCAAAGGATTGTGATTTTGTCTGAATGAATCTGCAATGAGGCACAAGACTTTTATCGGCTCAGGCAGCACCAGAACAGAAGCTTCTGTTGTAATTAATAATGGATGAAAAGAAACAACATGCAAAATGTGAGCGACGGGAAATTGACAGAGATGAATAAACAGCAAAGACTCTGAAGTTTGTTTTATGGATACTGACAATCAGTGATGCAAGAGCAAGTGATTTTTAATTAATGCACAAATCTACAACATGTGGCCTCCTCTGAAGCTACTAAAAACACAAACAAACCAGATAAATTTGCTTTAAAGAATCGTCTTGTGTAGTTATTGCAAAAGATATAAACAGCATCAGAGAACCACAGAGCAAACTACACATTTGTGCGAGTTTTAAGGACTACAGTGTTCTAACACTACCACTGCTGGTAGTTTGACAATTACTATAATCACTGGATAAAAACATACATACATACAAATATTCCTAGAATAGTGGCAGTTTCAGATCCTTGAGTTTGCAACCAAACATGCATACAGATCATTCTCCAGTGTTTTGCCCTCCATCCCTTCATTTTCTTAACTTTCTTGTCCAATTCAGGGTGATGGGAGGGCTGAAGCCTATCACAGGTGTCATAAGGCAAAGGCAGGTTTCAGCATGGACAGGTTGTCAGTCTATTGCAGGGTTAACACACAGAGACAGACAACGATTCCTATGCATGTCTTTGGACTGTGGGAAGAAGCCAGAGTACTTGGGGAGAACTCATGTAGGCACAGGGAGAACATGAAAACCCCACACAAAAAAGCCCGAGCTGGCTGGTGGATTCAAACCCAGGACCTTCAATTCTAGCTTTAATTTAAAAACAATCATATTCCTATTTAGAACTGCCCATTTCTACAACTTCTTCCTTCTGGTAGTGCAATCCAATCCCCTCACTTCTGACTACCTTCCCTCTCTTTTATTACCATCCAACTACACTTCTCCAGTCTGTATATCTTCTGCATTAACATCTTCTAGTATGTGAAGTCCAGGTCCAGGTTTCCAGCTTAGCCATTCAACACACCAGTTGGGGCTTGGGACCTAATCTCAGAGTGTGGGGTGATGTTGACATATCCTGATGTCCTGCCTCCCCCTTGCCATAGCAATTGTGTTGTACCTCATTACACCTCATCAATCTCTAGTTGTGATAGCAGTTGCTTCTTGTGGATGTTGGAACACTGAGCTACTAGTTGTTTTGATGTTAGATGTTAGCTAGATGTTGGGTGTCGAAGAATTTACAGGTCCCACATCCTCTTCATGTAACCCCTTTCACTGGGGTTACATACATAGTAACTGATAAAACAAATCTGTTATCTTTGTACAGAGTCAACAGAGAAAATAAAATTATTAGCAAACATTTGGGTTTCCCAAGAGGGCATTCAGAATAGTGCAGTATTTTAAGGGTTTTAAAACTGCATCATGATAAATATTCCATTTATGAACAGAAGTGGGAATCCTGTCGTATTTTCTTTTTTATTACTTCTTGCACTATTACAAAAGCTTTGCCCATTTATCAATGACACCATTGCCCATAATAGAGTGCACTTAGCACGGCCGAACCTTAAAAAATGGCTTTAATATAGTTCACCAAGCCAAAAGAGCCTGTGTGCTGCAGGTCTTGTACATTATGAAAGATATTAACTTGACCAAATCACACAAAAACTGTAACTAGAATCTGTTATGTCTGAATAAAATTTGTGATAAATCACAGACAAGAGTCTTTTTTGTTCTCAGGAAAGCAACAAAGTGTCACAGGAAGCAAAGCGTGTCACCCTAAATGAACTGATAACATTATTACAAAGGTTACGGTTGAGCAGGAAGTGATGCTGGAAAGTGATAAAGCAGTCTGTTCCTCCCACTGACCTCTAAAAAGCTTGGAGGTATAAAAAACAAAGACTGATCAAAGTGCCTCTATACACTATTGGAACTACAGAAGAAAACTACAAAAAAAAAAACATACAGCATGAATCTTCCCTTGTGATCATTATGTTCAGGCTCGTAGGTAGATATTTGCAATGTTGTGTCGACAATAAAAGAAATAAATGTAAGAAAGGACATTTATATATTTTTTAATTTACTGGTCTGATATGTTAAGAAATTGCTGTCACTAATTAAAGTCTTTCAAAGCCAATATGTAAATAGCATTGAATTCATTCAGTGGCATTCCCCAAAATATCAGCAACAATCACATTTGATGACTTGGGGAAATAATCAAAATCAGAATCATCTTTATTTGGCCAAGTTTGTGCACACAAACAAGGATAATTTTAAGACGACGCGTAATCTGTCTGTTTCAGATGAGTCAATCAGTCATTGTATTCATCTTTGTCATTTTGGTGTTAGTATTAGAAAGACTCAATAGTGCTGACAGAACTGCTGCAAATCCCGGTTGGGATTTTGCTTAATTAAATCACATTCATCAGCCTGCTGTTCATGTCTGATTAAAGCTTACTGTTCTTCAGTCATGGTCCTATTTCTGCCTGCGGCCTAAGAACTCTGCTTGAGCTTAATAAATTGGATTTTCTCTTCTGTCCTTTGCAGATCCTACCACACCATTGCATCTCTTGGCGAACATTACAAAACTGTGGAGGAAGGCACAGAGCAGCACATTTATGTTGCTGATGGGATCGTTCACAGCCCCTATCGTTCATCTCTCCACAGCCTCACTATGGTGCGTCTGGCTGAACCTTCCAGCCCATTCCTCTGCCCAGCTGCTGCCCAGTGCCTGGGGAGACTTGCTATGTCAGCGGCTGGGGCTCTACCATCCCAAATCAGTGTAAGTGGATTTAAAGGCGATACTGTCGCTTTTACCCCTCATTAACTTGTCACCACACAAGAATTTAGTATACCTGCAGATAAGCCGGTGTTTTTTAATCCAGTCCTCAAATATGCTTTTAAGCTAAATGTCCCTGGAGCTTCTTTTTTAAACAATTTGAGAAACAAAGCTTTCATATATTTTTTTGCTGAGTGTGAGATAAGAACTCTTGATTAGATGAACAAGACATAATAATAAAATCTGTGAGCATGTTTCTCTGTGTGCCCAGACTATGCAGGGGAAATCAGTTGCTACCTGCAGTTTCAGAAAAAATCTAAATCTTTTTTATGCCTCTGTCACTTGCAAAAAAGGAGGTGCATGGAAACTACACTTTAGTGGACCCCACTAACCTATTCAGTAGCCACATCTGGCCGATGTATATGAAACACAAGAATGTTCTGAATCCTGAACTGAGAATGTATTAACAGTGTCAGGGCTTTGTCTCAATCCAACCTCATCAAACTATTGATGTGCAGCAGATTAATGCTCTCTGTAGCTGTATAGTATGTTACACAGAGTTTCAGTTGGTTAAAAAATAAATAGTATTCCTTTAAGGGCCAAAGCTTGTTAGCCTAAACTGTAGCGAAGAAAAACTGCCATGAGCAGACAGGGCAAGCTATGAGAACACTGGAGAGCTCTCAGCTGCTGGTGTCTTTGAGTTCAAAGGAAAAGGAAAATAAACTTTTTACCTTCTTGAAAAGATTTATAGTAAAAGATTGATATCACTCCTGTGTCCACTCAGTATAAAACCACAGGCAGCAGTTTTAGCTTAGCTTACGTCAGCTTAGCATAAAATAAGGAAACAGCTTGACTGTCTCTTCCTGAAGGTCACAAAAGTCACCTACTAGCACACTTAACGCTTACTAATTAACATGGTTTTTCTTATCTGTCTAATTCATACAAAAATAATTTAAAAACAATGACTTGTGGTTTTACAAGCATAGAGTAAGACTGTTTCGTAAGAAAAGTGATGTTACTGTAATTCAGTGGGTCTCTGGACTCTCTACTTTCTCTTCTAATTGAGTTTTTAAATGATCTTCAAAATAAGTACCCCAGAGAACAGGTAGCACCAGTCTCCTCATAGCAGGAAGCACAAAATTTAGGCTTAATCTGGAGAGATACAGAATTCAGCAGGGATGTTTTTGGGGAAATTCTGGATTCATAAGCAGGTGGGAATGTATGTGTTATGAAGCTCATTAATATTCTGGTCATTGCTGCTTTAACAAGGCATGAACATTCTATTTTAATCATGGCTTTCTTTAATCAGGGGAGTTTATAATTGCCTGCCAAAATGCCCAGTCAGTGATCAGGACTAATTAAAAGAGGTAGACCTTGAAAATAGTATTTACTCAAGGTTTAGACCTTATGCTCTTGTGCGAAAAGTGGCAATGCATAAAACTAGGAAGCAATCCATAGACCTTTTGAATAGAATGAAGGAAGATTTTGTCAAAAAATAAATAGTTTGACAAGTGATGGTATAGATTACCACAAGTACTACATTCTTTATTGTTCACCCTGTTAGAAATCCAGATAAGATAAAGAACCTGCATGATTTGATGCACTGAGGCTGAATGACTCACTAATAACCTTCATCTTTTCTCTCTGAAACAGATGAGCCTACTCACCAACTGAAGAGCATAACTGTAACTGTTTTGGATGATCAGACTTGCATGAACACTTTGCCTGAGTTTGTATACTGGGGCCCATTCATGGTCTGTGCTGGTCAAGCAAACACAGATAACTGCTGGGTGAGGATGGGCACAACCTAAAGAAGCTGCCAATCAAACAGCTTTGTTCATTCCCTTGACTTCTGTTGTGCCACTTAGTCTAATTTGTCATTTGTGTCTCTTTCCTGTTCTCTCTCAGTATCATAGCATTTTTATTTCATTTTAATTCACCTATTTGCATGAATTTCATGTAAAAAGCTACAACAGAGCCCTGTTTTCTCTCCCCAGAAGAACATGGGCAGTGTGATGGTGTGTGACCACCAGCTGCAGGGTGCGCAATGGTACGACCAAGGCTGCAGCAACCCAGCTGACCTCACCGTCTACACCAAGCTGTTCATGGTTACACACCACCTCTGCCAACTGAAACCACTCCAGGGATGATGGCATGAATGGGGAAGCAGAGCGACACATTTATCCGCGGATAAAAGCACTATTATAAACACTGCTCCTGTTCTCTGGGGTTGGAGGGTTGGATCAGTGAGTGAA
>VUQS01029604.1:0-10000 GCA_015108495.1 Heterochromis multidens | reverse complement strand
AGTGTGGACAGGTGACCTGAATCTTACATTCCTTGCAAAGTTTTGCCTGAACTCTGATCTGACATTTGAGCTCTGTCAAGACACCAATATCTCAGAAATATGTACAGCCATAAACACATGGCTGCAATGCAACATTACCAAGACACACTAAGAACAAAGGAACTGGAGAACACATGGGGGAGTTACAGGCACACACACACAAAATACACTCACAAAGATACAAGTACTGACACAAAATCAAACCCACACATGCACACACGTTTACATGTGAAGTGACTGACAGCTGTGTCCATAATCACCCAGGCAGTTGAACATAGGGGCCACTCTGCCATCTGTTCTTAACATTTCTCTCGTGTTGCCCACTCCCCCTTCCTTCTCTTTTCCCACCTCAGTGGGAGACAGACGGCAAACTGGGGGGCTGACTTTGGTTGCTGAGATGTCACTTTAGAAAGCAGTGTGATATTAATTGCTGTGGGGATTTGAAGCTGCTGTTTGTGTTTGCTTTTTTCTTTCAATTTGGATAGCCATTGTTCATAATGTTGGAGGATTTGACTGATACCAAACTGATGTAATAGCCACTATGTCACTAATTGCAGGCCTTTGTAATAGATACAATAGAAACTTCACTTATTCCCTCAGGCTGGATACCCAATATAATAAGCCTCAAGTCTTGTGGGATTTCACCCCAAATATATTTTAGGTGGCTTTCTATGCAGAATCCCAAACAATCTGCAGTCTGGAGGTTTGCAGTCTACCTTCCTCCAAAGAGGGTGTGGTTTCTGGTCTGTTTTGAAGATCTGAAGCACCTCTGTAATAATTTCCACCTGAACTCTCTGTCAACTAAAACAGATTATCATATGTGCTTTTGCAAACACCCCACTCCTTCTTTGTAAACTCCAGTTTCAACCTTCCATTTTCTCTTCAAATAAAGAGAACCAAGGTCTTTCAGTAAGATTTAACAGGGATATATACAGAGACTTTACGTCATTAACAGCAAACATTAGGAATTTGCCTTGATGTTTTACACAAGCAATTACTAATAAACCTAAGAATATTTTGAATTCCCAAGGTGGTTACCATAAAGACAAGCTACAGTTCACCCTAAATGTGGCGAGTCAAAAGTTAAATACCTAACCTTATTAAAAATTAAAAAATAAAAATACTGAAGTATTACAAGGACAACCAGCTAAAACAAAACTTTCCTTGAAGTGACAGAGATTTACTGTTAACAGGTCAAGTAGCCTCAGGAACTGTAATTCTTTTAAACCACTCGAATATAAATCTCTAGTAGAGCAGGAAGGAGATGCCTGAAATATTATGCTGGATAAGAGCCAAATGCATCTTTTAAGTAAAAATGACCATATTTTATCCAGAATTACCAGTGCAGAGAATCTACATGCTAGTGACTCTGGGAGGATGTACTCAGGGACTATGGTAATTTATGCTAACTGATAATGTGATTATGCTAACATGTTCACAATGACGAAGCTAACATTGTGATGTGATGTTTAGCATCCATCCATCCAACTCAAGGACCACATTCGCCATGTATGTTTAGCATCAACATTATTTTCGTTGTCAAGTTGATGGGAATGTTTTTGGAGGTACCTGGTCAGAAACTAAAGGAAAAATTCAAATTTGGATTCAGCGAGGCAAGTTAAAAAGTAAATAGATCCCTGTAATTATCACCTCATTTCATTCCAGAGAGAATGCCTGGAAACTAGACAGTCGCTTGTCATCTTTATAACCCCCAATTATGTCTGTATCTCTGTACAGTCTTGAAAGGATTTCACTATCTTTAAAAGTAGCAAAGTTGTTTGCTGTACAGAAACACAGCTGAGATCTTGAGTTTCCTGGCCTGCAGAGGTCAAATGCACCTTCCTGAACTCCCACTTAGAATTTAATAGGCCAACACAATCAGAAGTTGTGCAGATAGCACAGAAATCTCTGACTGATTAACAGACTGTGGAATTGTTTCTCTAAGCCCAGTTAGTTCTAATGTGCTTACCTTTATTAATAGTTAACCATTACACTTGTCCTTTCTACTACACTCCCTGCAACATACTATAAATTATTTCCCAATTTAAAAAAGTCCTCCCTACCGCCTCCTCTCTCTTAGGGCTTTCATAACTCATGCATGCAAGTCTGGACCACATTGAAAACAAATATCATCCTCAACTGCCCAAACACTGTGGTAAAAACTGATTAATGAGGGAATTAAAGTGAACAATGATCCATATGGGGGAATCTTTTTCCTGGAGTGTGACAGAGTTTATCAGTGGTGGGTACAATATCTGTAGAGTAAAGGGAAGGCTTCTCCCTCCCTTGCTCTGTTTCTCTGGCAAACTGTCACCATCACTCATCGCCAGCTTACATTCTCAGCATTCCCCAGTGGCACCTGGCTCCTGAGAAGCAAAAAGTGGCAAACATGCACTGAACTGCACATTGACAAACTGAGAGAAAGTGCACACTGCACGCACACCTACACACTCACGTCCCTCCATCATATAATTATTCTTCCTTGCAACTGACAGGTCTTTTTCACAGAGATGTAAATGAATATGGTAAGCTGACATGGAGTACATTAGCACAAGCCTGTGTGTGTACGTGTGTGTTTCTTTGCACTAGGCTAATGGCTCATTGAGAAAAGCATAGGCCAAGTCAATCACGCTGGATCTCTCCCTGTCGCCCCATTGAGACCTTCGGCTCATCGGGGGAGATAATTAGTCTGAAGAGCTTTAATGATGCTAGCCTAATAGCTACAACAGCACACTGAGAGGCAGCAGTGTGTATGTGTGTGCACATGCATGTGTGGGATGTGGTGTAGGCAAAGGTGTGGGATGTGTCACCAAGAATGGATGAGTAAGCGAATAAGTGATTAAAATCATGTTTTGTTAATGCATTTGTTTATGTGTGTGTGTGTGTGTGTGGATGGTGCTAATATGTGAGCTGATGGGATAATGAATGTTGTGGCTATCAGTCTCCACCCCCCACCCCATCATTGTTAGCATGGCAGTGAAGCAGTGAGTTTGCTCATACCCTCTGAACAACACAACCCTCACACACTAAACCACCAAATTGGTGTGCATGTGTGTGAGAGAGAGGCAGACTGGCAGAAGGATATATAAGCATTCATACTGAAATTTACTGTGAATTTAAATGAGTATGTGCACATGAGCAGTTTAGCAAATGCTGCTATAAAGTGCACTGCAATTCAATGAGTCAGGCCAGTGTGCTATAACTATATTATTAAACACAACACATGAAAATCTGATTTTTCCTTATTATCCTTTTTTTAGTTGAATTTGTGTGCATTCTAATAACTTCAAGCATTGTTTTTTCTTTTGTTTTTCTTTTACTTTTTTATTGAAGGTAAAACCACTGCAATGGGACCCAAAACACAGCAAATGCACAGCTTCCATTAAACATTACCCAGGTTCGTTATAGGTATTAAGAGTATATAAAAAAGCCACAACACAGAGAAACAAACAACAGAGTAAAATACAGTTCCATCTAAAAAACCACACTAGACTGTTTCTCCAAAATGATAGACAATGAGATTTATAATTCATGCTGCTATGGATTTTTTTTTTTCCTGGAAAAGCAATAAAGCGTGACCAAATCTTGCCTCAAATAATCCAATTTAAACTGCAGGGAAAACCTGTTTAAAATTCTAAGATGGAGGGTATGACAAATCATTTAGCCAATGCTGCAGTGAAGAGGTTTCAGATGATTTCAAATAATAAAGTTTCTTTGCAAGCTGATATAAAACTGTTTTAAGGTAAAACTATATCTCCATGTGTTGGATATGCTCAGCATGGGTTCAAGTTGTAATATTACATCACCACTTTGGAAAAAAAAAATCAAAACAATTCCTACATTAAAACAGAAATTTACTTTTTCATTCCACATTTGTTGATCGGAGTACAAACAAACGCCTGAGGGTTATTTTGTGTTATAAAAACCAACTTTTCTTCAGATAGAGAGTAGACAGAAAGAACAAAGTGAGCAATAAGTGAGAATATTAGTTTCTTTATGTTTATGAGGCTACAATTGTACACACAGAGTAATGGAACTGCATCTAGTGATCTCCAATTGTCTCAAAATGGGATATGGAAGAAAGAGGTCACACAGTGATCACTCTGCTAATGCATTAGTACACCTATATAGGCACACATATTCAATGACATGACAGACATGCGTTTCAGTAATTGCTTTTCTCAAAAAAGAGGCCCCACCTACAAAAAGGCAAACCCCTCAGGGACTCCATTTGGCATCACTTGTAATCATCACACACTTCTCTAAAAACACTATACACTAGACTAGTGCCGTTGCCATGGATACACAACAATTCATTCATCGTTTTGATGATCTTATATTTCCAATGTACCATTCTTTCTCTGGAAGGTTTGTTAATACTTCTGTAGCATACCAGAACATGTTGTTTCATGTTTGTAAGTGTATCCCGAAGGGCAGAAAATGTACGTGTGTCTTAGGTATACAGGAAAAAAGCTTTACCTGAGGGCACACATTATATGAGGGAGACAGAAAAAACATCCATCAACAAATACACAATACATAATTGTATAAGCAGCTGCTTACCACAGTGATCAGGTGATTTTATACTTCATACATACACAGACACACAGACTCTGTCACATGCACAGCCCCATGCACATAGAGATGTCCCATAGCTAACACCAGGTAAGCCTGACAAACTATGCTGCAGCTCACTGATAGGTCTGTCACAAAGAATTCAAACCTGGAAAGTCCCCACCTGCAGATGAAAAAAAATGACATCCAGAGTACTGGAACTGCCACAAATTGTGTTCATTTCTGAAAGTTAACAACAGGCATGTTTGGCAAACAGTTGGTCACTCACGGTTTAATGAATTTTCTTTTCTTTTCTTTTCTTTTTTTTTAATCAGTGATCCTGCTGTAGACAAGTGTTCCACCTTCATGGCAAAGAATCATAAACACAATTAAGCATTTATTGGAGAAAGACACGATTTCTGTAGTTTTGTCTCTATAAACCACAGTGGATTTTAAATCACTCAATATGTGATTGAAGTAAAGGTTTTCAGTTTTTTTCAAGGGGTTTTACAAAAATTTTGCATTAACTGCTTAGCAATTACAGCCATTTTTATACATAGTCCCCCACTGTCAGAGGCCCATATTCAGAAGCTCAAAATTAATAGGACAATTGACTGACAAGTTTTGTGGCCAGGTGAGGAATGTTCCCTTGCTATATGTGAAAAACGTAACTATTAATTTAAATCTCTTAATGCTCCATAATCCAGTCTTTAGCAGTTGATTTATACAAATAGCCAATAGGATATACACCATTATAAGACTAATAAAAGATGCCAACCTAATAAAAATGGCATGGTAAATTCTTAAATTATGCAAGTTTAGCAACTGCAAAACATCTCACGCAAAATTTGAAACAGCATGTTTCGCAATATCTAAACTGAACTATTCTGATTTTGGATTCAGATTAAACTTTTGTTGTTCTGAGTTCTGGTAAAAACAAGCATCTTGTGACTTTCAGATGAATGATAAACAAACATGGGCATGCTGAACAAGATACAGCTGGGCTTTTATTGCAAGCCAGTTCTAATAATTTTCCTGTCACAGAATAACATTCACATCAACATTATTTGTGCTTCACACATATAATGCAGCATATTTACAGCAGACTGCCTTTTCCTGTGATTTTATTGTACAGCTGTGTAGCCATGATATCACCGATAACAGCCAACTTCTATTTATTAAAAAAAAAACTGCTACTGCTGTTGCCACAAGAATAAATTGCACCCTTTCCTGTGCAACAAGGGCTTTCCATTTGGAAAAGCCTGTTCCCCTGAGGGCTAAAACAGCAAATATAAAATCTTTCATGAGCTGCGCATAGATTGAATCAATGTTGTGCTACATCTTTTGCCAGCAGAGGAAATGTAGCAAAGAATATACAGATTTATAGACACAGTGTCACAGTCATGATGGGACAACCACCCAGTGATATGACCCTGACCTTTTTCATTACTGCAGCTGAACAGCTAACTTGTACAATAAACACATAACCCTTGGTCTGAATGTGTGGGGCAAAGGTTGCATGCCTTGTTGGCAATTTTTGAAATTATTTTGCACAATGAAGCACAAACACAAACACACACATATACACACTGAGAGGATGGTGGGATGTAGGGCAAACACAATTAGCAAGGAATGTTAGACCCCACCCAGCAAGGGGTTCAAAAAATAGCTGACACTCATATTGTTTACAGAATTTAGGTAGAAGCTGCTTCATAAAGTACAAAGGTTAATGCTGTGACTAATATGTGTAGGAAGAAATATATACTGTGTATTTATATTGTGTGGCATGAGATATGAGACACAGCAAGGCAGTGCAAGGAGGAGGCAGGAGAATCTGTGGGATATGGAATAAATAATTTAAACTCACACTCTTATAGTAGTTGAAAATACTCTGTCTTACACGTATGTACATCACCCTTTTTTCTCTCTATATGTGAGGTTATGCAGAACTACGCCCTGTGATCCAGCATCAAATAAAGTGGAAGGGTCTGGTAAGCTGATAAGGATGTGCACTTACATGTATACTGGAGATGGAGAGAAGAGAAACCTTGACACTGGTAACACACTGACACAGGAACTGCGAGCGATAAACACTCCTGTGTTTTCTATTGCTGGCAGAGACCCTCTGGCTCTGTAATAATACGGGCTCTCTCTTCACTAGGAAGTGAGTTGTTTTTTGTTTTTTTTTCCATTGAGGTAAAGGTAGTGGGATAGGTCACAGCTGTGAAAGAACATATAAAACAGGCTGAGACTGAAAATGGAAAAGAGGGTATAAATAATCCTATCCTCGTCTCGCTAAACACCCTTGCCCTTGTTTAACAAAAAAAAGTGACACACACATGAAATCCTTTTTTGATTCTGATAGCAAGACAGACAAGAGCGAATATATGAGGGAAAGAAAAGGAGGACATGATTGGATTCAATAGCAAAGCTCTATTAGTAAGTCAGTGGAGCATATAGTAATTATAAGGTGTACTCATGGGATGCCGTAAGTTGCTCTGATTGTCACTGCTATTATTGTTCTATACACAAGGGAAGCAAGCACTTTTCACTGTGAGTGCATGCATGTACATGTGTAATGGAAATAGAAAGAGGAGATATCAGAGAGTGATGGAGTGATATAAGCTGGTATTCTGCTGCTGGATGATGTAAAAGCAATCACTGTTTTTCCTAGCCTTATCTGCGTGTTTGGCCTCAGGAAGGTGTGTGTGTGTTTTAAGATGTATTTTCTGCAGTGAGAGCTGAGCAACAAGGTCAAGTGCAAGTCTTTCATTATGCTACAGAGGTCAACCTGCCTCCAGGTATGTATGTCATATCAGAAGACTTCTTTTAGCACACACAAGTACATATATTACTTCAGTTTCTGTGTGCGCAGATGTGTTTTTAAGCGCAGATGATCACCGAAAACACAAGTGTGCAAGCTTGTGTGTGTGTGTTACTCTCCAGACAGCTGCTGTGCTGTAATGTTAGCCGATGGGAGGAGCCTGTAGAATGTAAAGAAGTTCTCAGAGGAGAAACTCTCAACAGCTGCCCTTCAGTTCCTTCGGGCCTTTCTCCCTCTTTTGAACAGCAACTTTCTTCTCTGATCCTCTCTCGTTTTCTTTCTCTCACTCCCTCCTACTCTCTCTCTTTCTCTTCACTCTTTCCCAAGGGATACTTCTTTTTCTTTGCTCTTAGCAGTTCATTAAATCCAGTGAGTGTGTGAGAATGTGCGAACACAACTGCATTGCAAGTATTTTACAACATAACTTAGTCAAACTAGTCTTTACTGAAGTTTATTTTAATTTTAAGTACTGCGTAATTTCCTGAAAATTTAGCAGAAAAAAAAAAATATTTCCCCATCTTACATCAAAAGTACGCTGTACTTTTCAGGGCACGCGCCGTATTATGGAGTGGCTTAACCTTGCCTAACTTCTGGGTATTTTACAGGAAAGGAGACACACATTATACTGTAAGTAATTTTAAGTACAGCGTAAGTAATTGATAAAATTGAAAAATTAAAAAACTGAATAATATAAAATCCATCATGCACATCAACATAATGAATATTAAATAATGATGTAAAAAAATAAAGATGCAAAAAGGTAAGGTTAAGTCATTCCATAATACGGCCCGCGCCCCAAAAAGTACAGCATACTTAGGATGTAAGATGGGAAAATATTGTTTTTCCACTAAATTACCAGGAAATTATGCAGTAGTTAAATTACTTATGCACTACCTAAATTTACTTACAGTATAATTATTTCTTTATTTCCTGTAAAAACCTGACTTGCTACCCCTTTATTCTAGTGTACCTACCTTTAAGTATTTGTATGTAAAAATAATTACACTGTAATTTCAAATAAAATCCATTAAAATACTAACAAAAACTGTGAATTAACACTAACTTTCTGTTTTATAATAAAGGACAGTCTGGGCAATGCACTACCAGAATTTTTTTCTGTGATCTTACACATTTATTTCTTACAATTTAAGCCCAGAGTTATGCTGACAGATTTCTTTCATTTATTACGGCAGCATTTTTTTTTTTATCATGTGGAAAAACTGAGACATACTGTTGAAATTACACTTCTTTTTCCTATATTAAGATATCTCAAACATTAAATGTGTAGTTAAACTTCTTTACACTTAAGATCAAAGTGGGCTGTATGTGGCCCAATGTAAAATGAGTTTGACATCTGTGCTCTAAAGGGAGGATGATGCCCAAACCACCCCACCTGCTTCTTTTGACACAAAGGAGCAGTCGTCCTATTATGAGTTCACTTTTAGATAGCAAGCTCCTATAAAGCTGAGCCCAACCACCCTACAGAGGAAACTCATTTTGCAAGCTTGTTTTTGTGCCCTCATTCTTTCAGTCACTACCCAGATCTCATGACCATAGGATTGGATTGGATAGGTTGGAGTTTATACTGACTGATAAATCACCTTCTGGCTCAGCTCTCCCTTCACCACAAAGGTCTGGTATGCCAGCATTACTGTTAATGCTGCACCAATTCGCCAGTCCACCTCACACTCCATCTTCCCATGAGATCCTGAGATACCTGAACTCCCTTGCTTTGGGCAGCCTCTCCTTCAATCCAGAGAGAGCAATACAGTCGTCTCAATAGTTGGGTAATGTTAAGCCAAAATTTGTGTAACAGAGAAATAACAAACGTTAATTCTAGTGAAACACATCTAAAGGTAGCAATAAGGATAAGCTAAATACTAATCCACTCTGGCAACTATATGGTAACTGCTGAAAAGTAAAACAATCAGAAGAATGAACAGTGCAAAATTTATGATTAAAAAAGTAATATGATATTAATGGGGTCATAACCTGATAGTAATGAGATAATATGCAAGATTACTATTTGTTGACTTTTTGTCTGCATTCAACTCAATTCAGCCGTCCTTACTTGCTGATAGGCTTTTTAATCACTTTAAGCTTGATCCTAGTCTGATCAGTTGGGTGCTAGACTTTTTGACTAATAGGTCACAATGTGTGAAGGTGAACAGTGTACTTTCTGATGTGCTCTCCTCTTCTACTGGATCTCCCCAGGGTTGCTGTCTCTTACCCCTTCTGTTCATTCTGTATACGAATGAGTGTCGCAGTAATTTCACTAACAGACACATCCTGAAGTTTGCTGATGACACAGTGATCGTTAGTCTTCTTGTGGGGGACGAGACAGGCCATGGGCAGGTTGTAGAGGATTTTGTGACTTGGTGTGATGAGTCCTTCCTTTCATTAAATGTGTCAAAAACAAAAGACATGATTATTGATTTCAGGAAGTCTTCTTATAGTTCCTCACCTACTATCATTAAAGCTGCTGATATTGAGATTGTGGAGAGTTACAAGTATTTAGGGGTTGTTCTTGACCACAAACTGTGTTTTGAGCCTCATGCTGATGCCACCACCAGAAATGTTCAG
>VUQS01029599.1:0-13953 GCA_015108495.1 Heterochromis multidens | reverse complement strand
TTTAGCTCAGAACTAGTTGGATTAAGAAATAAAAATAAGAAAGAATTGGCTCTAGTAACTAGACTACGTAATTTCTGTAGACATTGCAGTGGGATTGTTGCTACTGCTGAACTTGGTGTGCTGTTTGTTTTAGGTTGGAGTTTAAAATTTGGCTTTTTCTTCCCCTTTTAAAGCCTACTCATCTTGAAAGAAACAGGGTGCTGTTAATCACTGTTAGGGTCTGTACTTGTCATGGTCCACGAGTCTCTCGCGCGGTTCTGCCTTTTTCTTTTTTTTTCTTTGTTGTGGTTTTCTCTCTCTCTCCCTGTCGGTGTGTGTATGTGTGGGCGTTGTGCTTACCTCCTGTCAGAAATGGCTCCTCCCGTCTCCCCTGCCTTCCTGTGGACACTCACCTGTCTGTAATCAGCGTTCTTGCTCACCTGTGGCTCATCCTTGGTTAGGTGTGCTAATTAAGGCTGGAGTAAACATTCAGTCATCGCCAGATCGTTGCGTCAGCCAGGTACGCTCTCGGCCTCCGTCTTGTGTGAAATCCCTGAAAGTTTGAGCTTTGGATTAACTTCTCTCTCTGTGCATACCTCTTCACGAAACCCGAGTCCTGTGGGTAGAACTCTTTTGTGCGTGTGTGCCCAAGGAAGCGAGCAATACTCGGACAGCCACTCTGGGACCCTGAACGCCTCATCGTCAATCCAATTCACTGTGTTTTTCCCTTTCATCATTGTTTAATAAACCTGTTGAACTTTTACAGTGCTCTGCAATCTTTCTGTTAGCTTATGACAGTACTTGAAAATCAGAGGGATTTTGAGCATTGTGTTAATTTTGTAAAATTAACTGTGGGCATGTATTTTGAAAATTCAGTTTTAAAGCATCCTGATAACATCAAATAACATGTGAAATAAGATATACAGACTTAACAATGCGACACTGGATGTCTTCTGTATTGCCACCAGCAGATTTTAATCTTACTTCAACCCAACATGTTCTGTGTTGTTTCATGCAGATCATCTGAACCACTGGTGAAAAAAATCACTTCATGGCAAACACTGGAATTTTAAAGAAAAAGGAACATATAGCCTAAAAGATAAAAAGAAGTAAATCATATGTTCTTTTGTTTGTATTTTTTTTGTTTCTATTGGATAGACAATATAACTCCCTTCTTCTGCATTGTTCAAATTTCTGTTCCCTCTGCCCACTCACTTCGCTATCAGAAGTAAAAATTAATGAATATTAATATATATAAATTGACTTAAACTGGACTAGTTAACCTTAAATGCAGTTTGATCAATTAGCATAGCTCATGATCTTGATTTCAAGTGCTTATACTGTGTAAATATAAAATCTTCATACAAGGCAATGCTTCAGTAAGAACCAGGTGTTAACACCCTGTTTTTTTAAATTAAAAAAGAACAAAAAAATATCAAGTTGTGGCACAAAACAGAAAAGGCACTTATAATTAACATTTATGTGATTTGTGCCACTTTGTCAGTTTCATTAATCATTTTTATGAACGGTCAGCTAGTGCATAGCTCTGAATTATGGGATGGAATTATGTCCTATTCAGTTCAATTCAATTCAGTTTTATTTATATAGCACCAATTCACAACAACAGTCACCTCAAGTCACTTTATATTGTAAGGTAAAGACCCTACAATATTAGAAAGAAACCCCAACACTCAGACGACCCCCTATGAGCAAGCACTTGGTGACATTGGGAAGGAAAAACTCCCTTTGAACAGGAAGAACCTGTCACAGCCGACACAGCCAATAGTTATAAGTGGACTCAAATGCAGAGTCAATAAGGACAACAGGTAGAGTTTAACAGTCCTTATTTTTACACATGTGCTGGTGAAACAACTGAAGGAGCACAAGGAGAATGCAGGAGATCTATCCAGGGTTGGGGGAGAGTTCACTGTGAGAAAGGAGACAGAAGTAAGTCCAAGTGGATCCTAATTCCAAAGAGTTCGCAGAGATTTCCACACAGAGGAAGGGGAACTGATTCAGTGTGCTTACTTGAATTACAGGAAGAGGTTTTCCACAGGGGGGAGCCAACTGGTTTGTTTCCTGAAGGATGATTGCTGATGGAGGGTGGGCAGACAGGTGAGGAACAGGAGGTGAACATTCCAGAGGCTTCCAGAGAAACGGACCAGCTCAGCAGGAACAGGTTGGATATGGAGGTAAGTAACCCACTCTTTTGCCAGCAGGGAGGCACTAGGAACAAGGAGAAAGGACGTGCGATGATGAAGAGCATTTACTATAGAGCTAAGGAAGAGCCACACTTGGGAGGCTGGCTCTCTGGTGGAGACTGGATACAGAAGCTAGTCTTTTTGTATTGTGGCTGATGAGGTTGATGAGGCACAAGTAGGCTGGCTGAAGAGCGGGAAAACTCCGGACGCCTGCTCGGCCATGCCAGACCTGTGGAGAGTTAAAACCAAAACAAACCAGTGCTGGACTATGACAGAACCAGGCTCAGGGAGCGGCAGCCATCTGCCACGACCGATTGGGGGTGAGGGCAGGAAGACAGGACATAAGACACACTGTCAAAGAGAGCCAGAGATTAATAATAACACATGATTAAATACACATTGTTAGTGGTTTATAAACACAGAGAGTGAAAAGAAGTGAGCAAAGAAGAAATGCTCAGTGCATCATGAAAAGTACCCTGTGTCATGAGCTGGAGTGTGACGACCCTAATGCAGGACGCAAAGGCAGGCAGACTGAGGTGAACTATAAGCAAGCTGTTTATTGAAGGCTGATGGCAGGTTCATACAAATACAAAATATAAAGTACAAAAGAAACTGAAAACTATAAACTACTGAAACCTAAAATTTGAAAACACACTAGGGTTAGGGAACACTGCGAAGGTGAACAGGCACAGGAACATAAACAGAAACTGAATGAGAAATGACACACTGACAAGGGACAAATGGAGACAGAGGGTATATATATATATATATATATATATATATATATATATACACACACTCACACACAGAACGGTAATTAGGAGAGTGGAGACAACTGGGGAAAATGACGGACAGCTGAACTCAAAGGAGATGAGACAAGGGAAGCAAAACTAAAGACAAAGTACAAGGAACACAAACTCTCAAAATAAAATAGGAAATGTGATAACTAAACGGGAAAAACACAGACACATGAATAACCTTAAAACAAGAGACTTGACATAAGAGGAAGGAATGCTGGGAGAAGAATCAAACTAAAGCAACTAGAAATGGAGAACTAAATACACTAAGGAATACATGAAGTAAATATAAACATTACACAAATCAGGGATGAAATAGAATATTTAAATAACTAGAAAGTTAAAAAACTCAGAAACGCTGGGTAATGGACCCAGGACCATGACACCCAGCAGCCTAGGCCTTTTGCAGCATTACGAAGGGTCACCTGATCCAGCCCTAACTATAAGCTTTATCAAAAGAAACGTTTTAAGTCTAATCTTAAATATAAAGAGGGTGTCTATCTCTCAAATTCAAACTTGGAGCTGGTTCCACAGAAGAGGGGCCTGAAAGCTGAAGGCTCTGCCTCTCATTCTACTTTTAAATATCCTAGGAACCACAAGTAAGCCAGCAGTCTGAGAGCGAAGTGGTCTGTTGGGGTGATATGGTATGATGAAGAGAAGTTATTCACTTCACCTGTCAGTGGTCATAATGTTATGCCTGTTCAGTGTATTTGCATGTTGCCTAAATTAGGTTAATCATACTGTGTATCGATGTTTGCCCAGCAGAGATAGAAATCTAAAATACAATAATTTAATTTGGCATAGTTAAAAGAGGCTGGGGGTGGACAGTATGACATGTCATATATCACAGTAAAGTGTCTGAATTGGATTTGGTTAACACCTTGGGTTCTTGTGACAATATGAGATCCACTGAACAGTTCTGCTAACCACAAAGGCAGTCCCATGAGCCCCTCAAGACTGACTGTGATAATGTGTGACAAACAGGGGCCGCATGTATGCAACACTGGGCCCCAACTGGAGGGTCCCTCTTCGGAACTCTCCCCGGAGCCGCAGCTATGTTTACAGGTACAGTGAATTGGCAGAGCAAGAAATCAGTATTACAGTATTAAAAGAGGATGAAGTAAGTGTGTGGGAGAATCCAGGGTTTGACTCACTCTAATGTTGGATGTTTTATCTCCCTTCATTTCCTAACTGCATACTGAGGATAATGTTGCCTTGCATTCTACTTAATTAAAAGGAGCTTTATTAGTTACAGGCACACTGACTAATTTTTGTGATATGGCAGTTGTTTAAATCTCTAAAGGATCAGTTTACCAATATACCAAAAAAATTGACCCTAAGTTCTAACAGTTTGAATTGGGATAGTTTCTTCACGTGGAAGTAGATCTAATTGTTTACAGTTATCTATAGAGTAACAATGATACTGCTGCAAAAAATTTTCCTATATGTAACAAAAAACAATAAAAAGCAGTTGTAAATAAATGTCAGTTAATGATTGTTTACAGTTCAGACGAGTTTAAAGCGCTGGGCACCATAAACTCAGTCAGCATTTGAAATTCCATTTCCAACTCTAAGTTCACTGCCTCCATCATTGGTCACGCTGCCCACATTCCCATCAGTGAAATAATGGCTATCAACAACCATTAAGTAAACTAAAGTACCCTCATTAACTTACTGTTACTGTTATTCCATTAATTTATATGTAACTGTATAGACTGAACGATGGTCTAACTCTTCAAGTTCACAAAATATTTACTGATAAGCAAATACAAAATGCTGTGGCTCCATAGGGAGGCTCAAAGTCTAATCTGGCCTTCCTGTTCTTGAGTGTAACCAGTGGTTTGCACCTTGTTATAAACTCTCTGTATTTGAAGGCATTTCTTGACTGTAGACTTTTGACCATGATACGCTTACCTCCTTGGTGGTGGTTTTTTCTGAACCAAGTAAAGAAGTCCGCGATCATCCACTTTTATTGTCTTCTGTGGTCTTCCAGGCCTTTTGGTGTTGCTGAACTGGCCAGTGCATTACTTCATTTTAAGAATACAATGTAGCCTATGACAGCTGGGATAGGCTCCACCCACCACCACACACACATTATCCTGAATTGGATAAGCGGGGGATGGATGGATGGATGGATGGAAGGAAGGAAGGAGGGATGGATTTGATTCAATTCAATTCAATTTTATTTATACAGCGCCAAATCACAACAACAGTCACCTCAAGGCGCTTTATATTGTAAGATAAAGACCCTACAATAATGGAAGGAAGGAAGGAAGGATGAATGGATGGATGGATCTTACAAAATAATTAAAATGTGTCAATTGTAGTAAATGATATAAAATCTAAATTATTTAACAAAATTGCAATCAATGCATATATTTTTTTTTTGTGAAAATTAGCTCCAAAGAGCACAGATCATCACATGCCTCTCAGTTTAAATATATGGAATGGAATGGACTGATTTTTATATATTGCTTTTTTGTCTTAATGTCCACTCACTATCCAAGCTGTCATAGGGTGAGAGGCAGGGTACATGCTGGACAGGTCACTAATCTGTCATAGGGCATTTTATCTATAATATAGTAAAAACATCTTCTAAGATCAAAGTAGAAAAAGCTCACCACACAGTGACCCTTGTTGTTTGCCAGCAGCTACTTTTAGAGACAGTGATGGATGTGCTTTTTATTTAAACAGACTCTTAAAGGCTGCTTTCTTTTTAATAGCGAGAAGTGATCTCAGTCTGGTTGTCTCCCACCATCTCACCATCCTCCAGAAAGAGCATCACAGTGCCTTCAGCAAAGAATTGCACTAACTGATCTCTGAATACTGCTTTAGTTGCTTACAGTGTTGAATATTCTTCACTACCCAACATCCTTAGCTCCTCTGCTACCAACTCCTGCTATGGATGCAGTGAAGCTGGTAGCGTGACCATTGAAGGACCCCTGCGACGGAAAACACTGCTGAAGGAGGGAAGAAAGCCCAAGGTATAGTGAACTTTCACTGCAGTTTAAGTTAGTTATTTTGCCTTCAGTGTGGTTCAACATATCAGCAACTTCAAAAACAATTAATAGGATGACAGTGAGCTGTTTTCAGCCATCTATATATTTGCTGTCTGACAGTTGTCCTCATGGACCAGATTTTGGATCATTTTGTCTGGATCAACACTGACATTCTATGGAGCGAAAGCACTGAGGGCCTCTGAGAGGAAGCATGTAAGTTTGATGCCTTGAAAACATGAGTCTACTTTTACAGTCATGAGAAAACGAAAGTACACCCTCTTTCAGTTCTAAGGTTTTATGTATGAGCACATAATGAAACAATTATCTATTCCTTACTGTGTTCTAACTTTATTTAAATAAAAGCTCACTGTGGCACTATTTAAAAAAACAAAACAAAACCAAATTGCAGAAGCAGTGTGTGAAAAACTAAATACACCCATTGATTCAGTAGCTTGTAGAACCACCAATAGCAGCTATAACTTTAAGTAATTTTTTTCTGTATGATTTTATCAGTCACATCGCTGTGAAGGAATTTTTACCCTTTCTTCTTTACAACGTTGCTTCAGTTCATTGAGGTTTGCCGGCATTTGTTTATCCACAGCATTTCATTCGGGTTGCCATCTGCAACTCCTGTTGCATAGTGATGATGAATTAAGCCCATTTGATTATCAGCGCAAGGCTGCTACTTACCCTCTTAATTCCTATGGAAGCAGTAAAGGTGTACGTAATTCTTCACTCACTGCTTCTACATTTTGGCTTAGTTTTTGTTAAATAAATAATGACTTGATTCAGTATGTGTTGATGTTCATCTGATTTAGTTAATTTTAAGACCTGCTAAGGACCAGATGATTTGTTTATTACTGTATGTCCTGATATGTAAAACTTTAGAATTGTTTTCACATGACTGTATAACAGCAAAGCCACACATGTACATCATGATGCACAACAGCCTCTGGTCTAGGACTTGATTTGTAGTTCAGGATTGGATTTCATTCACCATGCCAACATTAATTTGTGTTATTTTTTTACCCATCTTTTTCTGACTTTCACAGTGACAGTAGAATTTTTGCCTTATGACATTGCAGAAAATATCATCGCTTTCCTTTAGAACTTTGCTGTTCAGACACAATGGTGCTTCTTTATTCTGTCATGTTTTTTTCATGTTGATAGAAGAAAAATGAGTGTATATATATCTCATTTTTACATCCTGTTGATGTAACAATCGTGGTCATAATGCATGAAATGTTGAAAATGAGAAATTTGCTTTTCCTAAAACCTCTACTCATTTTGAGCAACACATTTTTAAAAAAGATGGAAAGGAACATGTTGCATCTGTGTTGAGTCACTCTTAAAGTTAGAACTCATCTTTCCACATCATATTTTTGTCTCCTCCTTTGTCCAAAACACACTAAGCTTATGGTCTGCTGTAAAGAGCTAAGGAACTTTGATCTAACCCAAACGATTGGTACTGGACAACTGGGTCAAAATTTCTTGTGGCAAGCTTCAGTGAGCAGTGATGAGTAGCTACCCACATTGGTCCAAGATATGGAAGGGTGTTTGGAAACTAGCTACAACAACGTTAATCCACTTCACACCTTAAAATCTGCTGCTAATGTCTTGACACTTTCAGAGAATCTGTGTCCAAATTTTGGCTTTAAGTATATATTGTAAATCTACTTAAAGTTTACTTTAGGTGAAGGTTTTCCCCTGATAAGTGTAGCATTGTATAGTGAGTGCAAGTGAAGAATTAATTCTTTGCTCTGTGTTTGCCGCAGTACAAGTCAAGCCCCTGTAAGAAGGTTTGTGTGACTGGCTGGATGGTGGTACTGCCAGATGACCCAGCCCGACCCAACATCTTCCAGCTCAGTGACCCAGAAAAAGGTCAACCTCACAACACCAGCAGAGCTCCTGTTGCCTTTTTTGTCTTTATTTAAGTTCAGATACTCACACATAGACCATTTATGTCACTTCACAGGCAATGTTTACAAGTTCCAGACAGGATCCAGGTTTTCAGCAATCATCTGGCACAAAAACCTGGAGGAGGCTTGTAGAAACAGTAGACCTCAGGTAAGTTTATCACACACAACATACTGTTTGGCTCACAGGTCAGGTTTTGTCAGATGAAACAGTTCTTTTTAATGAAGACATCCATCCAAACTGTGTTACTGTGTTTCCCACAGAATTCCATTTTATTTGGTATTCCTTCCTGTTTTGCATCAGCAGCACTGGTTGAAGCCTGAAAAGTGATCAATTCATCCAGTTTCTTAAACACTTATCCATCTTACAGTCATGAGGAGCTAGAGCCTTTCCTGGCCTATCCCTATTGGTTTTGCTGATACCTCTGTTCCAAACTGTCTTTGTGTCACTTCACTAAAAGCTTCTTTTATACTTTGAAAATAAGTTTCAAGATTGATGCGGATTGAAGGAGCAAAGTTTGGGGGTTCCCTAAAAGTGTAGGGTCTGTAGGGAACATTAAGAACAAAGACTGATGACAAAGAGTAAACTTCAATGCACTGGTTTTGGACATATTTCTACAGAAGTGATTTGTGAACTACCAGAGGTTTTCTCTGCAGGGAAAAGCCAATAACAGCCCTTTCTGCTGTGCGTGATTTTTAGTTGACATTTAGTTGACATCATTTTAGTTGACATAGTTTGCATAGAAAGGATAGGTCCTCTGTGGTGGTTCCCAAACTTTTTCTACAGGGCCCCTTTTTTATCCATCCATCCATCCATCCATCCATCTTCCTTCCACTTATCTGGGGCCAGGTCACGGCGGCAGCAGCCTAAACAGAGAAGCCCAGACCTCCCCTTCCCCAGCCACCTCTTCCAGCTTACCCGGGGAAAAGTGTTCCTAGTCCAGCCGAGAGATATAATCTCTCTAGCATGCCCTGGGTCAACCCCGGGGCTTCCTTCCAGTAGGACATGCCCGGAACACCTCACCCAAGGGGCGCCGGGGAGGCATCCTTGTGAGATGCCTGAACCACCTCAACTGGCTCCTTTCGAAGTGGAGGAGTAGCGACTCTACTCTGAGCCCCTCTCGAATGACTGAACTCCGAAGTCTGTCTCTAAGGGAGAGGCCAGCCAACCTTTTAGAGAACACTCATTTCCACCACTTGTATCTGCGATCTCATTTTTTCGGTCACTACCCAAAGCACATGACCATAGGAGAGGGTAGGGACATAGGTCGACCGGTAAATCGACAGCTTCGCTTTTACAGTCAGCTCTCTCTTCACCACAACGGACCAGTGCAGCATGTGCCTCACTGCCCCAATCTGTCTGTCAATCTCCTGCTCCCCTCACTTATGAACTTATGAACTTATGACCATGGCCTCATTCTCATTAAGTGAATATATTCATAGTATCACCAGACAAATAATGTTGTTTTGTATTTGGTGAATCAAAAAAAAATGAACTGAAACAACTATACAAACACAAATATGGTGTTGGTTAGTTTCAAAGTATAAATAAATAAAGAACACATGCTTGCTCATACAGATGCACAGAATTGTTTGTGTCCAGTCTATTGGCTGGTCACCTTCAGCACTTTTGGTCTCCAGCTTGTCGATTCCTGAGTATTCTTGTTTTGGCCAAATTATCACAAAAATAATTTTAGAGAATCAAGAAGGTAAACTGAGGAGCACCTGCATGCTTACACTGCTGTTTCTCTAAACTAACCTGAGTTAATAAGAGCTGTATATGTCATACATGCAGTTTAGAGTTGCTATGAAAATAGTGTAGATTCAATGCCCAAGTTAGTTAAGGTCGGTACTTGCAACCCTCACAAGGTAAGTTGTCAGCCATTAGCATTTTCCTTAAAAGGGTTATCAAAAGTAGTAGAAGGTTTCAGAAAATGGCATAAAATAAGAAATTCTGGCTACTTGTGTGAACACCATTGTAGAGGTGGCTGTTCCTCACTTAAGACAGTTGAAAGTGATCAATCACAGGAGTGGAAAAGCTCACAGACCCAAGCTCACAGGACCGTGTGGGTACACAGACTAGAAATTCTTCCTAAACTTTTATGCTCATGGATAATGTTCTATGTTTTCACATCACTTGCACATGCTTGGCTTTTCTGTGTGCTGGTTTCAAAAAGAATGTGACGCCATACACCAGGTTGCCTCTTATTCAACCTACTAGTTGCTTGATGTAGTTTTTTCACTCACTTGTGCTGAATATTTGCTCTGTTCTCTCAACAGATACCTGCAAACCTTATGTCATTTGAATGAGAGCAGCCATTATTGAGCAGGATATTATTGTGCCAAACTCTGTTGTTTGGGAATTATAGACTAAATAAGGAATTTGATGGCACTGACGGAAGCATATGAGACTGTAGAAGAAGCTCTGTGACGCTGGATGTGTGACTGTAATGCCAATGCACCTGCTGTCATCTTCACCTGGACGAGTGATGGGATCTAATGGGATCTCTATAAAAATCCAGTCAATGGAAGACTTTTGTGAAGTTGGATTCTTTCTCTAAGCTTCCATGTTCTTTGTTATTTGTTACGCTGCTATAATGTGTGCGTGCACACATTGGTTTTTGGCCCATGTTGGGTTTGTAATTGGGTCAGAAGATGCATCAGTGTATAAATGTGGATGACAGTGTTAGATGACTTCTGGCTGATGCTGATCTTCGTTTCACAGACCAGTGTTGCACAGCCTTCATACAGAACTGGGGATTTCAATAGGGAAAGGTGTTCTAGTGATCATTAAAACTGCTATTGCAAGGCAACCAAGAAAAACTGGATGAATATTTGCTTTGTTTTGAAGTAGAATGAAGGATTTACTTTACTCTGAATGTCACCATCATAAGGAACTGGAAGCTGGGCAGTGCACATCCCCAATCATAAACTTGGATCCATCAGAAAAGGTCTGGTATCATCTCAAGGCCTCATTATTTAATCAAAGATCAGTACTGCAACGAAAAAGACAGAAGCTGAGTCTTCATCACCTTCAGCCCTGTGACATACAGTTCGACTGAATCTGATCCAGAGTAGATTTGTACATACAAAAGCAGTAATTAACCATAAAGGTTGTTTTATGAGTAAGATGAGATACTCTTGGTGAGATGAAGCCCTGGATCTGTGTTTACGCCTCCTACCTCAGTAGGTAGTCCTGCTGTAAAATGTGTTTGCAGATGTATGTAAAAAGATTTACAAACAATTCATATTTTCTACAGAACAAATTAGAAATAGTCAGACACTATGGAAACAATACTAAACAAAGTGGTGATTCCAGTTAATAAAGCAGAGGACAGTCAGCTGTTGTCTACACCAGTATGCTGAGATAGCTGGCTGAGTGAAATTAAAGTAATTTACAATGAAGTACCAAGTTTTCATCAATCAAATGTGTGTAAATACTGTATTTATGTATAAAAAGAGTTTATTTTTTGACAATTGGCTATCAAAGGGAAAAGGATATAATGGATTATCAATGATTCACCAGCTGCTGTGGGATTCTACTCTTCAGAGACACTCTTGGTAGGAGGACACCGTAAAACTTGGACCGTCTCCTGTTCTCCAGCTGAAGGACATCAGAATAAAACTCCATTAGCATTGGTATTAATAAATGATCTGCTTCAAAAGCAAAATATTATGTTGATTTAAATGCTAATTCTGTTTTATTGGATGGGACTTTTTTTGCACGTTTTACCAATAATTGAATCAGTGATAAAATTGTGAATGAAAGAGTTTAAAGAGTTTACCTTTCTCGGGGTCTTCTTAACCAATGAGGCTAGATTACGTGATGTCAAGGTTCTTCATTTTCAGCTTATCAAAGAGCATCCTGTGGTTAAGAGTTCAGCATTATAGCCCAAAAAATGAGATGGCAGGTAAAAGAGTCAAAGTAACTTTGCTTGGGTAAGTTTGCTTACCCAAGCAACAACACCCAAACCTAACAAGAAGCCATTATTAGGATTCAGTTAAACTACATCATATCATGTGCTTTCCAACTACGTTAGAAGGCAAAAGTATTGATATGTCCAGAATGACAACACTGGAAGACAGTGTGAAAAGTCATCATAGAGAGAGGTCAGCCTTGATATATTTTAAAAAGGGGATAACATCTTTTCAGACAGTCGTCCTAGAAGACATTTGTAAATTAATGATACATGAATAAGAACAGAAATAATTTTGTAACAAATGGCAAAAGGGAACTGAAATTAAATGTAAAACCATGTCTAATCTCCATATGGTATGGAATCTGAATGTCAGAATAGTAGTTTCATAAAGCTGCAGAAAGTCAGATGCAGCCAGTCCATTGGAATGGTCAGTTCAGTTCAATTCAGTTCAATTCAGTTCAATTCAATTCAGTTCAATTCATACAGCGCCAAATCACAACAACAGTTGCCTCAAGGCACTTTATATAGTGAGATAAAGACCCTACAATAATACAGAGAAAACCCCAACAATCAAACACACTTGCCTGGTCAGAAGGGGGTTCCAAAGTGTTAGACCATCTGGTAATCATTACTGACTGGATATAGAATTTATGATTTATCATTTAATTGAAACTTTACTTTCCAAATTACACCCAGTGATTATGCTGAACTTGGGCTGTAGGCAAGAAGAAATCTGGCATACTGTAAATGCCAAGGGAGAAGGTTGCTCAAAAAGTTGCGTGTGGCCTTTCAGAATGCTAAAAAACTCTTTGAAGCCCTTGATATGACACAGTACACCAAGCAACATGAGCATACTCAGATTTATTTCTAAGTAATTCTTTTCCCCACAGTGCACTGCTACAATTGATCTTAAGATGCGTCCACACTGGGAGCATGTCACTCATCATACATCCCTTTGTTGCTAATGGTTGATTGCTAGCAGACATTCCAGGCTTTGGGTACCTAGGTAACCCTCTAATGTACTTAAAACCCTATCATATATCAGTCACCGCTATCCGCTATAACTGGTAGTTGCTTCAGTCGCTCACCTCAAAGCTGAGAAAAGTTTGTCGTATGTCTGTGTAGGTTCTCAAAAATCATCCACTTTGCGTCAACACCAGCTTTTTTTGTTTTTTCTCATTTGAAGTAATTTGAAGTTGCTGAATGTCGTTGACTTTCTATGGCATCTGATTGCCACTTCACTACTAATTGCTTCCTTTTTGGGCACAGCTTTACATGTCCCCCACCTGCTGAATCCCACTTGAACTCCTAATTCTGTAGGGAATAATTTGGTAGACTGTTGGAATTTGCTTGAGTTGAGACTGATATTTTGACCACTTCAGCTAACTGCAGATACATCTGTACTAGATACATCTGTATGCAAAAAATAAAAGAAGGGAATAGTCAGTACAAAAATTTAATTATTATGGTTTTTGGTAATTTAGAAACACTATAAAGCTTAAAAGCCATATTTGTTGTATGGCCGACAGTTTTGTCAGTCCACTTTGATTGTCCAGTGAATGGACAGTACATTGTGTGGACATAAGAATGAATTGTAATATTTTTTCAAACATTAGGAAAGGTCTCTCTGCCCACTTCAGTACACAACCTTTCCACTAAAACCAAAGACCTTATAGGCTGGTTACATAGACTGTAAGCTGGATGTAGCTTCTCGGTCTGAAAAGTGAAGCCAATGCAGAAGTGCCTTAAACATTCATTTTTCTAATGGTCAGAAGTGGGAGGCGACTCTAAGGGAAAACAGCCCTTGGCTTCAGCATGATGTTTATTTTGAAAATTATATTCCGATTAGTGTCAGAAATTAGGATAAACCAGGGTATGCTCATTGGCTAACAACTGTAAATTACAATTTGTACTGTCCCTCTGTTTCAGATCTGCCCCACACACGTGACATAACGCCAGTTTCAAAAAGCTAAAATGGTAAAGGTGAAAACACTCAGCTTGGAGCTTCACAACATGTCTTAACCAATGGGTGATGTCACGATGGTTATGTCCATCTTTGTATATACAGTCTGTTGCTGGTTATAACCTAATATTAGCTATGCTAATGTTAATGACAGTCTCTGGGTAAAACCAAACCTTAA